>JAJOOO010010240.1:0-39959 GCA_029582685.1 Solanum piurae
TCAATTATCTATCATATCATAGGTCATGGAACACATAATTCCTTTTGTGCTAAAAGTTATGACCATCTGAAGTTGACCCATCAATAATTTTCAGCTAACTGGCTGCTGACTCTCATCTACGGTCAGACCTACGGACCGTAGATCGATTGACGGTTCGTGCTGGTCAACCGTCAATCGGGACTGAAGCTGGGATTTAGGGGCATCGATCTACGGACACAAACTACGGTCCGTGACTTGACCTACGAACCGTAAGTCCGGCCGTGGGTCAACACTTAGCCAAATTTTCTGACTGAGTTCTGGGGAAGTTTTCTGTCACGAACCACGGACCTGCAGGACGGACCGTGAGTCCATAAACGGTCCGTGGATGGTGTCCGTGAGTGCCACCTGTAACACCAGAAAATCTGAAATCTCCATTTTCAGAAACGAGGTGTTACACTTCATATCGGCCTCAGTCTCGGCCTCTCAAGTAGCACCCTCAACTAAATGAATCCTCAATAAAACCTTCACGGAAGCTATTTCCTTATTTCTCAATCTCTTGACTTGCCGGTCTAGGTCCTACCGGGACCTCTTCATATGAAATACTTTCGTCAACTCCCAACCCTTCTAGGGGAATAGTGGATGCCGGATCTCCAATACACTTCTTAAGCATAGAAACACGAAATGCCGGATGAACCGGAGCCAACTCATTTGCCAAATCCAACTCATAGGCAACCTTCCCAATACTCTTCAAAATTTGATATGGGCCTACATACCGGGGACTAAGTTTTCTTTTTTTGCCAAATCTCATCACACCTTTCATGGGTGAAATTTTCAAATAGGACTAATCATTAACTTTAAATTCTAGATCCCTTCTTCTCACATCGGCATAGGACTTTTGTCTACTTTGAGTCATCCTCAACCTCTTTACAATAAGCCGAACTCTCTCAATTGTTTCATAAGCTAGCTTGGGTTCTATCAAAGCAATTTCACCTACCTCAAACCAACCAACCAGAGACCTACATCTCCTACCATACAAGGCTTCAAAAGGAGCCATACAAATACTTGAGTGATAGCTATTATTGTAGGCAAACTCTATTAATGGCAAGTAGTCATCCCAATTACCCTTGAAGCCTATTACACATGCTCTCAACATATCTTCCAAAGTATGAATGGTGCGTTCTGCTTGACCATCCGTTCGAGGGTGGAAAGCAGTGCTAAGATTCACCTTAGTACCAAGCCCTTTTTGGAATGGCTTCAAAAAGTGAGAAGTAAATTGAGTACCCTGATCCGAAATAATGGATAAAGGAACCCCATGCAACTTCACTATCTCCCTTATATACAACTTGGCATAGTCTTCCGCCAAGAAAGAAACCTTGACGGGAATAAAGTGGGCTGATTTTGTCATCCGATCTATAATGACCCAAATGGAATCATTTTTCCTTCGGATTCGAGGAAACCTAAAATAAAGTCCATATTTACATCTTCCCACTTCCAAGTGGGAATATATCATGGGACAAGCCTCCTAGCCTTTGATGCTCAACCTTAACTTGTTGACAATTGGGACATTTGGCTACGAATCCCGCAATATCTTTCTTCATACCATTCTACTAATAGACTTCCCATAGATCACGATACATCTTAGTGGCTCTCGAATGAATAGAATACCGAGAACTATGAGCTTTCTCTAAAATTTGTTCCCTCAAACCACTAACATCTGGAACACATAACCGACCTTGGTACCTAAGCACCCCATGTCCTCCTTAGGAGAAAACCTCAACGGACTTCTTGAGTACTGATTCTTTCAACTCAACCAATATAGGATCAAGGCCTTGCTTAGACTTCACATCCATTACAAAGGATGATTCGGAACCATTATGGACCATGACACCACCCTTGGTATAATTTACTAGTTGGACACCTAGTCGAGCCAATCTATGCACCCCACGAACCAATTCTTTCTTTTCATCCTCTATGTGAACCACACTACCCATGGACAATCTACTAAGTGCATTCGCTACAACATTAGCTTTGCCTGGGTGATAAAGGACACTCATGTCATAATCCCTTAATAACTCTAACCACCTTCGTTGACGAAGATTCAAGTCTTTTTGACTAAACACATATTGAAGACTATTGTGATTGGTGAAGACATCCACATGAACCCCATATAAGTAATGCCTTCATATTTTTAAAGCAAACACTACAGCCGCTAATTCAATATCATGGGTCGGATAATTCTTTTCATGGACCTTAAGTTGCCTTGAAGCATAGGCAATCACCTTACCATCTTACATGGGCACATATCCCAACCCCACTCTAGAGGCATCACAATATACCACAAAACCATCCGTATCTTCTAGTAAGGTCAACACCGGAGCAGAAGTAAGTCTATCTTTCAACTCTTGGAAACTTTTCTCACAAGCTTCCAACCGCACAAACTTAGCCTTCTTTTGAGTCAAGTTCGTCAAAGGAGAAGCAATGGAGGAAAATCCCTCAACAAACCTTCTATAGTAACCGGCCAAACCTAAAAAACTTCTAATGTCGGAACGAGATAGAGGTCTAGGCCAACTCTTGACCTCATACGTCTTCTTAGGATCTACCTCAACACCCTTGCTTGACACAATATGACCAAGGAAAGCTATGGATCTCAACCAAAATTCACACTTGCTAAACTTTGCAAAAAGTTGGTGGTCCTTAAGAACTTGCCACACGATTATCAAATGGTCCACATGTTCATTTTCACTCTTTGAATAGATCAAAATATCATCGATAAATACAATCACAAATCATGTTTGTGTAATCAAGACACAACATCCAATGCAAGTGTCTAGGATCGTACAATAGTTTAGTAACCCAACCAAGGGTTGGGATCGTTCCCACAGGAAGTGATTTTGAGAATTAGTAGAAAAATAAAATTAAGTTCTAATTAGTCATAGATAAAAACATTATCGAATATAAATATTGTAAATTAAATGGGGACAGAAAAGTGTCAATTAACAACGGGGGGTTTGTAACAACTAAGCAAAAATAATGAAAATACAGAAAAATACTAATCAAGGAGATGGGATTCTTGGGATGTGATAGGAATACGGGGTAGACTAAATGATTGGGTACATGCTTTTGGTAGTAAATTCATTGAAATTTTGTGACTAGGCTAGACTTTAAAGGGGATAAGATCTCTCTCGAGCAACTTACTCCGTTTCAAGTGGGTTCCTCTCGGACACCCACTTGCCGCATGAAGAACAACCTCTGCCTTAACCCACTCACTCTCTCGAGTTGAGTGTGTGGACATGGGACTAGGGTTCACTCTCTCGAGATGAACCTCATGTCGACCCACTCACACTGGTCATAAATTTAGTAGTCTTAATTTTACATCCTCTCTCGAGCAGGTCGAAAACACAAATGTGAAATCTTATTTGCAACTAAAGTTTCATTAAGTTCCACCACAACTACTAAATGAAATCACATCAAAACAACAAATAAACTACCAACAAGCAAGACCCAACAACTAATCTAACCCAATATTCACAAAATCACACCGTAAGAATTAGGGTTTTAGCTAGACATGCTAAAGAGATAGAAATTTATACCAAAATGAGCTTGTATTCAAATGGGTATGAAGATTTAATTCTCAAAACAAGTCAAGAGTGAAGAATCCAAAAGACCCAAGTCCCAAACCTTGGAGATGAAACCCTTTGAATCTTCAAGTCTTCAAAACCCTCTCAAGCTTAGAACAAAAATATCAAAAAGTACTATTCTTTATGAAAATTATAATAATTGTTCGACTCCTAAAACTACAACTCTAACTAGTATTTATAGTTTTCAAAGATTTGTGCTGCAGCGGATCATTCAGCGACATTAGTCGAAATTGCCGATCAACTTGGCGATTCACCTTTTGGTGTAGTTCATCGCCGTCTTGCACCAGCCTTCAACATCGTCGTGCTCTGGGTCATTGGGCGACATGGTACTGCTTTGCGGAACTGCTCAGCTATACGCCGACTGCTACTTTTCTCGCTGCTTTTTTCCTTTCCTTTAGGGCTCAGCACACTGGAACAAAAGGCGAAGTAAGACCCTTTGGCGACTCGCCAAGTGGACTCGGCGATCCTCAGGCCTTCATTTATTTATTCTTTTCCGCCTTTTCGTTCCATTTTACGACGTAGTGTCCATGCTTTCCTTCAAACTTCAAATACCTGAAACTTAAGGGTTTTCATTAGATATTGAGATAAAGAGAGCATTTTAGGACACAATTTTTATTAAAATATAGCCCTAAAAAAGTCCAATTTGAGGACTCATGAACACCCTCAACTTAAACTTTTCCTTGTCCTCAAGCAAAATCAAGCTCATCCGTTTAAAAAGGGTGTCTCTAACAGTGCTACACAAGACTCAATCATGAATGCACACAACAAGACTCAAGTTACTTATGCAAAGACCAAATGTGTATCCAAAGATTCAAGTTGTGACTCACCAATATCAAAGAATCTCATGCTCACAATACTTGCTTCAAATGCAAGTTCCAGCTCAACCAAAGTGTTCAAATGCCCTCACACAAGGAATGATTTCATATTCACACACAATGGTTTGTAATTTAAAGTTCAGGAATAACATTCAACGCTCACTCTCATAAACAAGAATACAATGCATGTTTTCACCCATAGGTTTGCCAGTATTTTCCGATCAACATTTGTTTCAGCTCACTCAAGATCAAAAAGGTCTTTTCAAGACTTGTATGGGGCTGAGTACAAATGTATGGTCATTTAGGATCAGTGGCTTTCATCCTCATGAAATGTGGTGCTTACAACACTTCCTTTCCTTTGTTTCATCATTCTCTTTAGTGTTCGTAAGTCATCCCATTATTCACTTTCCCATGGTGTGTTGGAAACCCAATTTCTTTTGTACTTTATTTCACAACTTTCTTTCACTTCTTTTTCATTCTTTTTCTTTTTCTTTTTTCTTTTTTTTATATGGGGGTTTTCCATTTTTCACGACACCATGGGTTTAAGGAGACTTTTCTTGCACTTCTTGATTTTCCCTTTTTCTTTTCACCACACCCCCAACTTAGGCTTTTGGCCTAAGTTGGCTATTCACTAAACAACAAATCAAGAGGATTATAGGTAGTGGATTAAGAAAGGTCTAGGTTTCATCAAGTTTCTTCCAAAGAAAGTTAAGGTTCAAGGGGTGTTCAAGAGAGGTTCACACACTCACAAGGTAGGTCACAAAAGAGGTATATGTCAAATTAGCTCACACTCTTCAAATTTGGCTAAGATCATATCAAGATATAGCCTTCCTTAGTCGATCGGACCAACGGGGCAAATTCTAGGATCAATCATGCATGGTTCAAGTAAGCTCATCACATTAGGCATTGACACTACAGTCGAACAAGACTCCACACTTTATCTAGTGTGAAATGATCATCACAAGAGACTCAATTCGATACTATGCTAGTCATAACGAGATGCAAAGAGTTCACATATTGTCTGTGCGACTTCATTTGGCCTCATCGTAGACGCACATACATGTTCATTCGATTGAGAGCACTATTCCAGTCAGCGGTATTGATCGGAGCCGAGACTTAAATTTTGCAAAAGAACAACCACATTCAACACACGAGAGGTTGCAAAATTTGCGGATGGGTCAAAATCATTTTGCAATTTTAAAATAAAAGGAGCCATAAACTCAAACATCCACAGAAACGCAGTATTAAATGACATCAACACTCACAACCCAAATATAAAAAAAATACGAATATCAACACAAAAGGTGTGGGCCTCACCCCACCACAAATAAAAAACGTTTGTCCTAAAATGCAAATGTAAATATTCAAAAGCAAAAATAAGTAAGACAAAGATGGAGGTAAATGGGGGATCCTATCTAAGCAGTCGCTCCATCTGTCTGGGCATCAATGCCCGATGCCTCACCCTGAGCCTGGGCATCAGTACCTGGAGTCACCTCAGGAGGAACAACAGTACCAGATTCACCAAGTTCTGTTGAGTGTGAATCCGCCAAGAAGATATGCATCACTCTGCAGAATTATTGGCCCCATGAAGGAATATTGGGGTCTAGGGTAATAGTCTTCCTGGCAGAAGTGGGCTTCTTGCCCTTGTCTTTCCCAGTAGTTATGGGTGGTTTCGTAGCTTTACCTTTTGACGTAGTTGCATCCTTATTTATCGCGATCCCTTTGAACTTCTCTTGGGCTGATGTTTTTCTTTCAGCAACTTTTGATTTAGTCATGTCTGTAAAGTCTTGAAGAGAAATTAGAGAATCTTAAACAAAAGTACAGCAGAATATTTGCAGTCAGATTTGCCAAGCCACTCGGCGGACCGCGGAAAGGCTCACTGAAAGTTATAGTGAATAAAATGTTCAGGAGAGAAGATAAAGGGTGATCAAGGATACTTTGGCGAGTCGCTAAGTGCTTTCGGCGACCTCAGGCTTCTCGCCAAAATTTACAGAATCAAGTATCAAATATAGCACAAAATTAAAGGCGAGGTGGGGACATTAGGCGAACTGTCGAGTAGTTCGGCGAGCTAGACCTAGCTCGTCAAATGGACAACATGCCTATTTTCAACCCATGGCCTCAAATTCATCCCCGCAACTCCCGAAAACAAAATTAAGCCATGCACTAGTTCGATCAAAGCATGACCCATAACACCTAAAGACTAACCTTTGAGGTTTAATTCATTTTAAGGCATATAATTTAGGGAAATAAATAGTCACAACCACTCGAGAAATATCACATTAAATCATGCATGTAAACCATCTAATCCTATCAGGCAAGATCAGAACACTTCAACAAGATTTTTCTATTGTAGATGAGTATAATTTTTGATAAAATAAGCTCGGGTCATAGAAACCCAACCTTTTGTGTCGATTACGAGAAGATTTAAATGCTAGGCGGCAATGTAGTCCAACTCTGAGCATAAATCAACATTAAAAATACTCTAAAGATGCAGGAAATATCAAAACTAGAGTGCAGGTGTGAGTTTGTGAAAGTAAAAAGTGAGGGGAAGAGGATGAATTAGAAACTTTTAAACCTTTGGCCTGCAAGGCCGTCCAGTTTTTTACCCATTCGACAACATTAGTTGTGAGCGCCGAATCATTCAGCGTCGCACCGAGCAATAACCTTCCTCGCTAAGTTTTAAAGAATCCCCTAGTTAATATAGGGATCCAAACGGCGATAAAAATTGAGGTCGCCGAGCTAATCAGTGACTCGCCACTCATTTCTTCGGGCCCACCGAGTTTTACAAACCCTAAACCCAAGCTGGGTTGGATCAAACGGCGGTGTTAGTCGGGTCGCCTAATACTTCGGCGACTCGCCAACCAACATTTCCCTCGCCAATCTCTTTCTTTCCAAATGCTTCCCATACTTCTTCCTACACAATTAACACACCATTGTTTCTAAATCCAACATAAAGCAATAAAGGGTTTTGGGTTGCTTCCCAAACATCGCCTTAGTTAATGTCGTGGCATGACGCTAGTTCACCATCACATTTTATTCTTGGGGTTTGCCATAGTGTCACTAGGAAATATCCCTTTTTGTTGCATATTTAAATGCGACAAAATCTGACCTATCTGGGTTTCTAATTTCTTAATCAAGACAAAATAGGAGGTAACAGTCTGGCTGAGGGTTGACACATCTTCTTTCATCTCTTTTAAGGTCTTGTCTGACCCCTCAACTTTTGTTTAGAATACGAGAAAGCATATCTTCAGACCTACCACCTTCTGCATCCTTTGGCTTCTGGCGCTCGTGGGGAGGCACATACATGTCCTTCTCCCCATCCTTTCAATTGGGATTACAGTCTCTCCATTCACGATCTTTCCAGCCTTCTTCTCTAGGCCAACCTTGGTTACCACCCTTCCTTGGGTAGTTTGAACGATAGCCACCGCCTTGGTTGGCTAGGAAGTTCACTTTCTCATTATACAAGGCTTCAAATTTTGCCTTCTCAGGATTTGCACACCCGAACCCCACAACGTTGACACCACGGGCACCAACCCCCATGAAATTTTTAGATAAAATGTCAAGTTGTGTCATGATCTTGGCCATGTTTTGGTCTCGCTCATTATCTTTTTCCATCTGCTACTTGGATAGCTTAAATGTGAGAGGAGAGATTTGGTCTTCACGAGTGTACCATGCCCTATTGATGGTCATCATGCCATCTAAGAGTTGGGCGGCTACTACATACGGTTGCAACATCAATCCTCCAAGTGAAAGTTGATTAGCGACACCTTTATTTACCGAATCTAGGCTTCGGTAAAAGTATTGTAGCAAGAAATTGTCGGGCATTGTAGCACCAAATTTTTAAATCACAGCCAAGTCTCATGGATTGGCTCGCCCTCCAAATGCCTAAGTCTCATGGATTGGCTCGCCCTCCAAATGCTTAAAGCTTTGGATGCTATCCCGAAGAGTCATCATCTTCGAAGGAGGGAAAAATCACACATTAAATGCGGTTACCAATTCCTCCCAAGAAGTGATGGATTCGCGAGGCAACTCTGCCAGCCACTTGCACGCCTCTCCCATCAATGAGAAAGGGAATAGCCTTAACCGAACTGACTCCTGAGAAATGCTTTTGAACGAGAATGGTCCGCACACGTCCACGAAGTTTCGAAGATGTTCGTGAGGATCCTCATGAGCTAATCTACTGAAAAGTCCCTTAGTTGCAAGAGTTGTAACATGGTGCTTGTTATGTCGAACACTGCATTTCCTCAGCTGAAGGTAAATGGATGGCCCCAATACCTCCCATGAGATAGGGGTCATTAATGTTGGGCTCTTGGACATCGTTGAGATTTCTGATGTCGTCCTGGTGGCCTACTTGGCTGCCGTTGCTGCCATTAACACTCATGCTTTCTATTTTCAACTCACACAATAGAAACAAAACTGAAAATCAAGTAAGTAAACTACAACAAGAAGAACAAAAATTTTACTTCACTAAAAATTTTCAAATAACACCACTACCCGGCAGCGGAGCCATTTTAATTTTTGCGTAATCAAGACACAACTTCCAATGCAAGTATCTACGATCGTACAATAGTTTAGTAACCCAACCAACGGTTGGGATCATTCCCACAAGGAGTGGTTTTGAGAATTAGTAGAAAAATAAAATTAAGTTCTAATTAGTCATAGCTAAAAATATTATCGAATATAAACATTGTAAATTAAAGGGGGACACAAAAGTGTCAATTAACAATGGGGGTTTGTAACAACTAAGCAAAAACAACAAAAATACAGAAAAATACTAATCAAGGAGACGGGATTCTTGGGAAGTGATAGGAATACAGGGTAGACTAAATCACTGGGTACATGCTTTTTGTAGTAAATTCATTGAATCTTTGTGACTAGGCTAGACTTTAAAGGGGATAAGCTTTCTCTCAAGCAACTTACCCCATTTCAAGTGGGTTCCTCTCGGACACCCACTTGCCGCATGAAGAAAAGCCTCCGCCTTAACCCACTCACTCTCTCGAGTTGAGTGTGTGGACATGGGACTAGGGTTCACTCTCTCGAGATGAACCTTATGTCGACCCACTCACACTGGTCATCAATTTAGTAGTCTTAGTTTTACGTCCTCTCTCTCGAGCAGGTCGAAAACACAAAGGTGAAATCATATTTGAAACTAAAATTTCGTTAAGTTCCACCACAACTACTAAATGAAATAACATCAAAACAGCAAATAAACCACCAACAAGCAAGACCCAACAACTAATCTAACCCATATTCACAAAATCACACCCCAAGAATTGGGGTTTTAGCTAGACATGCTAAAGAGATTAAAATTTATACAAAAATGAGCTTACATTCAAATGGGTATGAAAATTTAAGTCTCAAAACAAGTCAAGAGTGAATAATCCAAAAGACTCAATTCCAAAACCTTAGAAATGAAACCCTTTGAATCTTCAAGTCTTCAAAACCCTCTCAAGCTTAGAGCAAAAATATCAAAAAGTACTATTCTATATGAAAATTATAATAATTGTTCAACTGTTAAAACTACAACTCTAACTAGTATTTATAGTTTTCAATGATTTGTGTTGCAGCGGATCATTCGACGATATTAGTCGGAATCGCCAATCTACTCGGTGTTTCGCCTTTTGGTGTAGTTCATCGCTGTCTGGCACTAGCCTTCAGCATAGTCGTGCTCTGGGTCATTGAGCGACATGGTACTGCTTTGCGGAACTTCTCAGCGATACACCGACTGCTCCTTTCCTCACCGACTAGATCCTTTCCTTCAAGGCTCAGCACACTGGAACAAATGGCGAAGTAAGACCCTTCGGTGACTCACCAAGTGGACTCGGCGATTCTCAGGCCTTCAATTTTTCATTCTTTTCAGCCTTTTCGTTCCTTTTTGCGATGTAGTGTTCATGCTTTCCTTCAAAATTCAAATACTTGTAACTTAAGGGTTTTCATCAGATATTGAGATAAGAAGAGCATTTGAGGACACAATTTCTATTAAATTATAGCCCTAAATGAATCCAATTTGAGGACTCATCAACAAAGATGTCTAGGTATTGCAGAAACACTCTATTCATTAGGTCCATAAATGTCGTCGGGGCATTAGTTAGGCCAAATGACATCACAATTAACTCATAATGTCCATACTAAGTTTGGAATTCTATCTTGGGAATATCATCCTCTCTCACCCTCAACTAGTGATACCCCGAACGAAGGTCAATTTTTGAGAAGTAACTAGCCCCTTGAAGTTGATCAAACAAGTCATCGATTCTCGGAAGTGGATATTTATTCTTAATGGTCACTTTATTCAATTGATGATAATAAATGCACATTCTAAGAGACCCATCCTTCTTTCTAACAAACAACACCAGAGCACCCCATGGAGAGATACTTGGTCAGATGTAGCCCTTATCTAACAAATCCTTTGGTTTCTCTTTCAACTCGGCCGAAGGCATTCTATAAGGAGGAATAGAGATACATTGTGTATCTGGTAAAAGGTCTATACCAAAATCTATTTCCCGCTCGGGAGGAATACCAGTCAAATCATCAGGGAAAACTTCTGAGAACTCATTCACTAGCAGAACTGACTCTAGAGAAGGGGTTTCAGATTCAACATACCTCACCCTAACAAGATGGTGAATACACCCTTTTGAGATCATCTTCCTAGCTTTAAGACAATTGACAAACTGTCCTCTAGGTGTAGAATTTACCCCTTTCCACTCTAAGATAGGCTCATTTGGAAATTGGAATTTAACCACCCGAGTCCTACAATCAATAGAGGCATAACATGCATGCAACCGATCCATACCCAAAATTACATCAAAGTCTAACATGTCTAACTCCACCAAATCCATCAAAGTCACTCTGTGGGATAAGGAAATGGGACAACTTCTATAAACTCTCTTAGCCACCACCGAGTCACCAACCGGGGTAGAGACCAAAAAAGGTTCTACTAACACGTCGGGGAGTACATCAAATTTCATTGCCACATAAAGTGTCACAAATGACAAAGTAGCATCGGGATCTAACAAGGCATATACATTAATAAGAAATATTTTTAACATACCAGTCACCACATCAGGGGAGCTCTCTTGGTCACTTTGGGATTGATGAGCATAAAAGCGGTTTTACTTTGGGGCATTGGAGTTTGAACAACTTGGTGGAGTTTGCTTGCCTTCTCTCCCCTTGGCCGTGATTTTTGGGCAATATTTCAATTGATGACCTCTCATACCGCAACTATAACAAACACCTGTGCCGGCTAGGAACTTACCATCATGTTTCTTCCCACATTTGGCACAAGTAGGCTTAGTCATAGAGGGTCCATTATCATTACCTCCTTGAGGTTTCAGGTTGAAAACTCTATCCTTGTTGACCCTTGGAGCACTAGAGGAGCCTTGGTTGGGAAACCTTTGTTTGAACCTTTGTTGACCTTGTCCATCGGACCTAGCATTGGAGAAGTTCCCATCACCGGTTCTAGCTCTTTTCACCTCCCTATTATTTTTCATGAGTTTCTCTTCCTCTATTTATTGGGCATGCACCATGAGACGTGAAATATCCATACTCGGGATAAGCATTGCCAAACGACATTCTTTGACTACCATGTCGGACACTCCCATCACAAATTTATTCATCTTGGCCCTTGAATCCGCCACTACGGTTGGAGCATATTTGGACAATTGGGTGAACTTAAGAGCATACTCTTTTACGCTCATACTACCTTGATGAAGGTTAATGAACTCTTGCATCTTTGCTTCCCTCAACTCTAGGGGAAAGAATCTATCAAGAAACACCGATTTAAATGATTCATATTCTATCGGACCCGCTCCTACAAGTCTTTCACCCTTCCACTAATCATACCAAACTTGAGCCACATCCTTTAGTTTGTAGGCGGCTAACTCCGCCTTCTCTTCTGATGACACCCCCATAATAACAAGTACCTTATAGACCTCATCGATAAACCTTTGAGGATCCTCTTCAACTATGGAGCCATGAAATTTGGGAGGGTTCATTCTTGAAAAATCCCTAACCCTTGAAGTGGACGAATTCACGTTAGGATTCACATGAGTCACAACATCTCTTTTGGCCTGAGCCATCACAGCTTGAGCTTGAGTCGTCATGGCTTGGGCCAACATTTGAAAAGCCGACCTAACCTCCACATCTGACATATCCGAAGGGTTAATTGGAGCTTGATTAGCTTGAGAAGGAGCTTCTTCATTCACATTATCAACCTCCATTCTTCTAGTGTTAGCCCCTTCATGTATTCTTATCCTGAATAAATAAGAGAACGATTAAAAGAGGGACTCTATAGAGCTAGACTATATGGCAAGACTTAAGAGTAATGAAACAAATGTAGTTTCCTAATCATCTTGTAGCCTCTCACTCATAAATGTGGCGCGCTTCACACTCATGAACAAGACTCTACTAAACGTGGCTTATGAGATATCATCCTAGATTCATTCTAAACCTTGTGCTCTGATACCATGTTTTTCACGACCCAGGAGTACCCCCTAGATGTGACACGATGTACAAGACTCTGAAGAGCCTCATACAAGCCTTTTAGCGTATCATAACATAATCTTAGAACAATAAAGAGTAAAAACGCACTTCAAGTACAATTTTTTCACATAAAAAAGTGGAAGTCTAGACTTGTCTCAATATAGACATCTATTACAATACTTGAATCAAAGTAGGGACACAACACATACAATAAAGTTTGAAAGGAAATACAAAAATGAAACTACTAAGTGAAAACATCCATCCGCGAATCATGAGGACTCACCAATAAGCTAGGAGGAATGAACCAATCCAAGATTTAGCCACTATGAGGACCACTTTAAGAATCAGACCCTACACTTGGGGAAAAATATAGGAAAAATATGGGTTAGTACAAAAATGCACTAAGTGTAACACCCCATTATTTTTTCGAACTGAGACTCGAACCATCCTTCATTGTGAGTAGTATTTTTACCGAGGAATTTAAATTTATTGAGTGTTAAGGTCACTGGATGTAGCACCTTGTGTTCCAAGAAGAACTAAAGAGAGTTCATTCAAGTCATTCCTAAGTTCCTTTAAGTTTTATGTCGACTTCAAATAACCATAAATCCGATATAAGGATGATTTAGGTGTGCTATCAGATACAGTATTAAAGATCTTCGAATTAGCTTTCCAACGACACCAAGTTTGCTCAATTTCGAGTTTGTCTGAGGGAGATATGTCCATTCGAAGTTGGGCAGTCTAGATAAGGAAACTCAAAACCGGATTTTAGAATGGTATTATGGTTTTTTCACTACCCAATTAATTAAATTCTTTTTTGGAAATTAAGTTGGGTATAAAACTGATTGGATTCAGTTTACGATTCATAAAAATAAGATAGGGTTTTGAGAGAAGAGAAAAGAAGAGGAGAAAGGAGGAGAGGATCAAGGCGTTCGTCAAGGTTCTTGAGTTTTGTCGCGGATTTTCACTATGGGTTTGATCCCTAAGAGGTATGTAAGCTTCCATAGTGTTGGGTCTGTTCACACATACGCCAATCGTGTTAATTTCACGTTAAATTCGTTCTAGAAAGTTGAAGGTTTGATGTTCTTGAATTGTGTTCTTGAAATTGAGTTTCCTTCTTGAGTTAAGATGGGATTGATGAGTTCTTGACAAAATCGTGTCGATTTTAGAGTTGTGTTTGCTTAGATTCTTATGTACATGTAGTGGGTATCTGAATCTAAAGAGTAATTAAGAAAAAGAACCGAGTCTCGGCGAATTGAGGTTAAATCACCAAGAAGGAAAAGGTCGGGCGAATCTGGGTACCAGGTCCGGGTTGCAGACCTGTTCCTCAGGATAGGAAATTTTCTCTCCACGTCGCGGAGCTGTCACGGACCCTTCTGCCTCAAAATTTATTTCGCGACGAAATATTTAAATGCATCTGTGCATCACGGACTTTCTTTCATACAGTGATTTCTTGATCATTTCTCATGTTTAACTATCTAAAAATACTCCTAAACATCCCGAGTTATTTCCTATCATAAATCAAAACCATGAATTCATAAATCAAATTCAAGGTAGAGTTAAGAATTAAGTTTTTGAGAATAATTTCGAACATTCTAAGAAAGTTCCTTTGACTCCTTTTGTGGAGTCTTCTACAACTTCTAATTATTGTTTCAAGACTCGAGCAAGTGAGTATGACAGTGAGGAGAATGTATTCATGAGTCTACTTTACCATCACGAGATCCTTCATATCATGAACCATAACTCTTGAATTCATTATTCACAATCAAGAGAGAGTTAAGAGTAGCGTTCACGGAAGCCTTTGAGTTCAATTGTGAATCCTTTGAGATCCATCATCAATTTGAGTTATGTTTTGAGTAAGTAAGTATAAGAATGAGAAGAGTTGTATACATGAGCTCCTTTTGATATTTTGACACTTGAGTCAATTCGTTCATCCCCATAACTTCCGCATGAACTCCATCAGTTGAGTACCTTTGAGAGGAGTAGTATCTTCAAGTTTGAAGTCTTCAGTATTGAGTTTCTAATCCTATTTGAGATTATATTCCTACATGGAACTATTACATGTTACCCATGAACTTCTTAAGTTGAGTAGTTCATGCCCATAATTTCGCATGAACCATATGAGTCGAGAAATATTGAGATGAGGAGTATTATTGAGTCCTTGAGTTGAGTAGTTCATGCTCATAATTCTGCATGAACCCTCTGAGTTGAGCATTCTTGAAATGAGTAGTATCATTGAAGTTATTGAGTTCTAAGTATTGAGTTCTATCTATGGTTATTGAAAACCTTGCATTGAGTCGTTCACATACATAATGTGGCATGAACTATATTTTAAGAAGTCTTTTACAAACGTTTCAACTTTATTTTAAGACTTCAGCTTTGAGTGGAGTAAAGAGTAAGAGTAAATTTCATTTTCTTCAAAGATTATACGGCAACTAAGTATTCCAAAGAGTTAAAATATTTTCACATTTGAACAAGAAAGGATACATCGATTTCCAAGAGAGCCTTTGAGCTAGTTTTTGAGTAATTATCTCAAATCACAAAAAGAGTTTTATTTTTAAAACATATGAGCTGAGTATATTTTGGGAGTAGTATTGAGCACCGATATGGGGATGCGAGGTCATAATAACACAAGTCTCCATATACCATGTAGACATCATGGGTAAAAAGGATCATACTTTTTAGATGACTCCTTAGTGCTTTTTAGCACAGACTAGTGGATCCACTTAGTTAAGGCGTTCTATATGACGGCAAAGTTTTGGACAGTTCTAGCAGCGTGGGCAAGACGTTGTATCATCACTTAGGCTCATAGTGGTGGTTGTCGGTTAGAGAAACTCCCACAGAGTTATATTGTATTTTTCAATACATTGAGTTGCTATCTACAGTTTTACCGCTTTCCATATATATTGCATCTTTTACTATTGTTTTATCCTTGAGTATCATGAGTTCAGTCTTTCAAGTTGAGAATCTTGAGTTGAGTACCTTCGAGTTGAGTATCTTGAGTTGAACTGTGCTTCTTTGAGTCGAGTTTCTTATTGTTGAGTTGAGCCCCATTTCACTAAGTTGATAACCTTATTACTGAGTTGAGTATCTTATCCTTGAGTATTTCTGAGTTGAGTAAGTTTTTGTAGTTTTGTGTATCCTTGAGTATTCATTGAGTTGAGTAAGTTTGAGAAGAGGTAAGTATGTTTCCCTTTTTATCAAGTTTCAAGCTTATGTTATGCTTTAGAATTCCCCTTACACGCTCGTACATTCCATGTACTGAGCCATTTGGCCTGCATCCTTTCATGATTCAGATTCATGTATTCGGGATCATCAACAAAAGTTTTGTTGATACCACATGGAGTTTGAGTTAGCTATGGCAAGCCTCCTTGCTTCCAGAGGATTTCATTTACCTTTCATTTATATCAGTTGTTAGGATGTCATGGGTCTTGTCCCGACTTCCATCTTTTTTATTTAGAGGCTTCAGAGATAGATAGTAGAGTTTGAGAAGTCTGTTTCATTTATCTTATTAAATGTATTAAAGACTTGAGTTTCCTATTGTTCGCTAGTTGAATATTCTAATTTTATTCAGAGTTATTCATTTGAGTTAAAGATTTGTAAGTTTTACTGAATTTTATTCAGTTTTTAAGCTTTGTATGCTTGAGTGAGTCTTCCCCTGGTAGTCAGTCAGGATGAGGGTTCGCTTGGGGACCAACAATTTTTCTCGACTGCCGGCCACGTCCAGGGTGTAGGCCGGGTCATGAAAAATTTGGTATTAGAGCATAGAGTTCAAGAGTCCTAGGGTGTCTATGAAGCCGTGTCAGTAGGGTTTTGTTTATGGTTTTGAGGGCCCCACTTCTATAAATGAGGGACTACAAACATTTTAAAAAAAGTTTTCCTTCTTTCATACTCTTAATCATGCAATAGATCTATGTCATAGAGACTTATTATAACTCGTGTGTTCTCTTATCCCTTCGACTACCCATCATACTAGAGGTGGTTGAAAAGCAGACTCAGTCCTTTGTCGATGAGTTATTCTTAGCAAGAGTTTTGAGGAAGTCATGAGACTCTAGAGGGGTGTGAGAAAAGCCCAGGAGTGAGTTAAGTGTTCAGTTTCAGAGGAATGCACCCATATTCATATGAATCATGCATTTAAGGTAAAAGCGAGTTGAACTCTCTTCCTTAAGCCTTGTTTTAGCTGAGATCCTTATGAGGAAGTATGTTTAGAGCTTGGAAAGTATTTTCACCCCAAAAGGTTACATGAGTTACGAGATCATGAGCAGTAGTAGTTAAAGAGCCTAGAGTTAGAGGAAAGTATGCCTCGTTTATTGATTTAAGAAAGGGAGAGAGTGTTTTGAAGAGCTATATTACTATAATCATGCACCCAGTAAGTTATTGATGAGGAGTTTTACCTTATGGGTAGAGTAATAGTTGCTGGTTAAGGTGAGATAGAGTATATTTGTTAACCATAATAGATTTGATGTCGATGTGCCATCGTATTAGAGGAGACTAAATTTATGTGTTGAATAAGAGAGCAGAGTATTTATGAAGTGATATATCTAAGCTCAGCTTATGATTTTTTTGAGAGGGTCATAATGTTCAGAAGGTTATAGAACTGATCAAGTAATGAGGTATAGTATAGTAAGCGAGCAATCATATTGATATTCGGGTTTAGTAATAAACATTAAGCTTGAATTTGAGATGAGTTTCATGATCAAAAGAATGGAAACATGAGGGTGATGATGTTAGTCTTGAGATTTGATCTAGAAGACTTAACATAGAGTAGGTAAGAAATTGAGATGTTAGCTGCAATAAATATGAGTAGTACACGTTAGAGACCCTAACCTTTAAATAAGGGCAATTAAGTGTGGCTAATTCACAAGAGTAACAAGACTATTAAGAGGTATATTGAGAGGGTATGTAATCTGAATATGTTAAGAGAAACACCTTAGAAAGAGGTCCTAGTACCTGCTTATGGAGACTTGGTAGTCATGAGATAATGTTCTCCCGAGTGTTAGAGTAAAAGAGGACGTAGACCAGGTTAGAGATGATGGAATAGGTCCATAACTTTTGAGTGTCAGATTTAGACCTAAGGGGGAGATGACAAGATGAGAAATCATGTCAAGTGTTTGAGAGTAAGACAGTAATGAGTTCCAAAGAGTTTGGGGGATATCTTTTTAGAGGTCCTTTTAGTAGTGGAGTGATGTTAGAATCAAGAGGTTGATGTTTTTATCGTGATAGTGATGGTGTGATAATTCCATCTAAGGTTATAAATAAGGAGGAAGAGAAGGATGGGGATTTACTACGAGAAATAGTTAAATGAGAGCCCTTAGTTGGTTCTGAAGGAGTTATTTAGTAGGAGTCCATGGAGTTGTTAAAGTACTACACTTGAATGTGGTGTTGTTAAAAATTAGGTGGTTCTTGCTATGAGCCCAATGTGGTGGTAGAGAGTAATAGTTTTGGGATAAGATTCCCAATCGAGGTTTAGAACCCGAACCTAAGGATTTAGGATAAGCTTGAATATAGTAAGAGCATACCATTAGACTCAAACCTTAGTAAGAGTAACCCCATTCCATACACAGTCCAACCGTCATTCGAGGACGAACGATCCCAAGGGGGAGATATTGTAACAGCCAAAAAAAAATTCAAACTGAGACTCGAACCATCCTTCATTGTTAGTAGTATTTTTACCGAGGAATTAAAATTTCTTGAGTGTTAAGGTCAATAGATGTAGCACCTTGAGTTCCAAGAAGAACTAAAGAGAGTTCATTGAAGTCATTCCTAAGTTTCTTTAAGTTTTGGGTCGACTTCAAACAACAATAACTCCTAGCTCAGGATGATTTAGGTGTGCTACCAAATACCGTAGGAAAGATCTTTGAATTATATTTCCAAAGCCACCGAGTTTGCTCAGTTTTGAGTTTGTATGAGGAAGATATGTCCATTCAAAGTTGGGTTGCCTAGATAAGAAAAGTCAAAACCGGATTTTAGAAGGGTATTATGGTCTTTTCACTACCCAATAAATTAAATTCGGTTTTGGTAATTAAGTTGGGGACAAAACTGATTGAATTCAGGTTACGCTTCATAAAAATAAGTTAGGGTTTTGAGAGAAGAGAAAAGAAGAGGAGAAAATAGGAGAAAAGAGGAGAGGATCAAGGTGTTCGTTGAGGTTCTTGAGTTTTGTCGCAGATTTTCGCCATGGGTGTGATCCCTAAGAGGTATGTAAGATTCCATAGTGTTGGGTTTGTTCACCCACACCAATCATGTTAATTTCAGTGTTAAGTTCGTTCTAGAAAGTTGAAGGTTTGATGTTCTTGAATTGTGTTCTTGAAATTGACTTTCGTTCTTGAGTTAAGATGAGATTTATGAGTTCTTGAGGAAATTGTGTCGATTTTAGAGTTGTGTTTTCTTAGATTCTTGTGTACATGTAGTGAGTATCTGAATCTAAAGAGTAATTAAGAAAAAGAACCGAGTCTAGGCGAAATGGGGTTAGAAAATGAAGAAGGAAAAGGTCGGGAGAATCTGGGTACCAGGTCCACGTTGCAGACCTGTTCCTCAGGATAGGAAATTTTCTCTCCGCATCGCGGAGTTGTCACGGACACTTCTATCTCAACATTTATTTCGCAACCAAATATTTAAATGCATCTCCGTGTCTGGGACTTGCTTTGAAATAGTGATTTCTTGATCATTTCTCATGTTTAACTATCTAAAAACACTCCTAAACATCCCGAGATCTTTCCTATCACAAATCACAACCTTGAATTCATAAATCAAATTCAAGGTAGAGTTAAGAGTTAAGTTTTTAAGAATTTTTTTTGAACATTCTAAGAAAGTTCCTTTGAGTCCTTTTGTGGAGTCTTCTAGAAGTTCTAATAACGTATTTCAAGACTAGGGAGAATGAGTATGAGAATGAGGAGAATGTATTCATGAGTCTACTTTACCATCACGAGATCCTTCATATCATGAACTACAATTCTTGAATTCATAATTCACATTCAAGAGAGAGTTAAGAGTAGAGTTCAAGGAAGCCTTTGAGTTCAATTGTGAATCTTTTGAGATCCATCATCGATTTGAGTTAAGTTTTGAGTAAGTAAGTATGAGAATGAGAAGAGTCGTAAACATGAGTTTCTTATTGATATTTTGACCGTTGAGTCGAGTCGTGCATGCCCATAACTTCTGCCTGAATTCCATCAATGGAGTACCTTTGAGAGGAGTAGTACCTTCAAGCTCTAAGTCTTGAGTACTGAGTTCCTAATCCCCTTAGAGATAATATTCCTACTCATGGAACTATTACATGTTACCCATGAATTCCTTAAGTTGAGTAGTTCATGCCCATAATTCTGCATGAACCATGAGTCGAGAAATCTTGAGATAAGGAGTATCATTGAGTCCTTGAGTTGAGTAGTTCATGCTCATAATTCCGCATGAACTCTCTGAGTTGAGCATTCTTGAAAAGAGTAGAATCATTGAAGTTCTTGAGTTCCAAGTATTAAGTTCTATCTATCGTTATTGAAAACCTTGCATTGAGTCGTTCACATCCATAATTCGGCATGAACCATATTTTAAGAAGTCTTTTACAAATGTTTCAACTTTGTTTTAAGACTTAAGCTTTGAGTTGAATAAAGAGTAAGAGTAAAGTTCATTTTCTTCAAAGATTATACGGGAACTAACTATTCCCAAGAGTTAAAATGTTTTCACATTTGAACAAGAAAGGAAACATCAATTTCCAAGAGAGTCTTTGAGCTAGTTTTTGAGTAATTATCTCAAATCATAGAAAGAGTTTTGTTTTTAAAACATATGAGCTGAGTATATTTTGGGAGTAGTATTGAGCACCGATATGGGGACGCGAGTTCATAATAACTCAAGTTTCCATAAACCATGTAGCCATTATGGGTAGAAATGATCATACTTTTTAGATGACTCCTTAGTGCTTTTTAGCATAGACTAGTGGATCCACTTAGTTAAGGCGTTCTATATGAAGAAAAAGTATAAGGCAGTTTTGGCAGTGTG
Organism: Solanum piurae; assembly: GCA_029582685.1. NCBI lineage: Eukaryota > Viridiplantae > Streptophyta > Magnoliopsida > Solanales > Solanaceae > Solanum > Solanum piurae. Next base: position 20,897 of record JAJOOO010010240.1, read on the forward strand.
GACAAGACGTTGTATCATCACTTAGGCTCATAGTGGTGGTTGTCGGTTAGAGAAACTCCCACAGAGTTATATTGTACTTTTATATACACACTGAGTATTATTGTATTTTTCAATACATTGAGTTGCTATCTACAGTTTTACAGGTTTCCATTTATATATATTGCATCTTTTATTATTGCTTTATCCTTGAGTATCATGAGTCGAGTCTTTCATGTTGAGTAGATTGAGTTGAGTACCTTCGAGTTGAGTATCTTGGGTTGAAATATGCTTCATTGAGTCGAGTACCTTATTGTTGAGTTGAGCCCCATTTCACTGAGTTAAGAACCTTATTACTGAGTTGAGTATCTTATCCTTGAGTAATTATGAGTTGAGTAAGTTTGAGTAGTTTTGAGTATCCATGAGTATTCCTTGAGTTTAGTAAGTTTGAGAAGAGGTAAGTATGTTTCCCTTTTTATCAAGTTTCAAGCTTATGTTACGCTTTAGAATTCCCCTTACATGCTCGTATATTCCATGTACTAAGCCATTTGGCCTGCATCATTTCATGATGCAGATTCAGGTATTCAGGATCATCAACAGGAGCTTCGTTGATACCACATGGAGTTCGAGTTAGCTATGGTGAGCCTCCTTGCTTCTCGAGGATTTCATTTATCTTTCGGTTATATTAGTTGTTAGGATGTCGTGGGCCATGTCCCGACTTCCATCTTTGCCATTTAAAGGCTTCATAGATAGATAGTAGAGTTTGAGAAGTATGTTTCATTTATCTTAATAAATGTATTAAAAACTTAAGTTGCCTGTTGTTGTCTAGTTGAATATTCTATTTTTATTTAGAGTTATTCATTTGAGTTAAAGATTTGTAAGTTTTACTGAATTTTATTCAGTTTTTAAGCTTTGAATGCTTGAGTTAGTCTTCCGCTTGTAGTCAGTCAAGATGAGGGTTCGCTTGGGGACAAACAATGGTTCTCGAGTGTCGGCCTTGTCCAGAGTGTAGGCGCGGGTCGTGACACTAAGTATATAGCCATGCATAAAAACATTGAAATCATGCTAAAATGGACATTTTAGTTGAATGTATGCAATTTACTAAGTTAAAGCATTACTTTTGAAGATAATGGAAAAGCATAAGTCATTAGCATGGTCATTACATAGATCATCATATCATAAGAGAAACATACCATAAATACCCTCAAAGCATACTTGTGCAATGAATGAATAAAATCCCATAATCCCACCAATGCTAAGTAAAGCTCCTTGAGTAACCATAGTTCATAATTCATGTTCTTGTTCATAGTGGGGATACGCCTTAACCGACATAGACCATGTGAGCTTAACATGGAATCCGGTGTTGCCCACACCGAAAAGGGGTGTCCTACTTGCCTAAGGTAAGACCATGGTTTTTTAAATTTAGGTGGATCCACTAGCTAAATATCCTACGGGGGCACATAGTTTATGGGGATAAGGAGATTGTTACTAGAAATCCGACCTTTCTTAACGGGGGAGCTTCCATCTCATAAGATTGCTTCTAAAACCCAGTCTTTCTTAACGGAGGAGCTTCCATCTCATATTCAATATCCTCTCGGTTCTAAGAATGTATCCCACATAGTACTTATTAAGTCATAACGTGTTTCATTAGGACAACTCATTAGATCATGTGTGAGAATAACCTTTCACCATCAATGTCTACATGTATAATTAGATTCAATTAGGTGAGAAAGCCTTTCAACCTAGAATCTTTATTATGTGAGAAAACCTTTCACATCATGTTCATTATGTGTTCATGAGAATAGTATTTCAATCAACACAATAACATTACCATAAGTATGGACACTTCACTCTCAAAGTGTTCTTAAAGCATACACATAAATCTCATAATCATGCATAATTTTCATACTTTACCCTTCAAAGACCATAAATCATATTCAATGAACACATATAGATTTACTACACTAGACATGAATAATAACATGATTCAAATTGCTCAATTACTACAAGCATAATCTCATAATGTCCTTCTTTCATCAGTTCACCCACACTACAAGGTCATAAATTGGGAATATGGGGATTTTCATGGATTCTTGGGGAATTCATCATAAAACCATAATAAATCATCAATTCAATCATAATACAATGTAATTAAATCATTAAAATCACTTTTTGAAAAGGAATCCATGACTTGGAGTAAAACCCTAGCTTTTGGAGAATTACTATTTTTGAAATTGAGTTTGGAGGGACTCCATGGATGAAGGACTACCATACCTTAGCTATGAATTTCCAAAGAAATTGAGTATAAAAGCTTGCTCATTCAAACCCAAGCTTCAACTTTCTTCTTCTTATTTTTCCTTGAAGTTTTAGAGACAGAACTTTTGGAAAGGATGAGTTCTTTTGGGATTTTAGAATAATGGCATGGATGACTTAATTTGGTGACTTAAAAACCTTATATATCTAGCCTAATGTAGTATAAAACGACGTCACTTAATAACTAATTAATTTAGGAAAACCCTAAAGTTCCCCTAACTCAACTGCCAAAAAGCAGTTTCAGGTGACCACCCACGCCCCCACAACCACGGTCCGTGGATGGACCCATGTGGCATGTTGGTGAACCGTGGGTGAGTTACTGGAACCTATTTTCTGAGGCCTTGACCCACGACCCCTCACCCACGGGGTGTGGGCTGGCCCACGAGGTGTGGGTCCCTGCTTAGGAAATTTCTAAGGGTACTCCTCAAGGACCCGTGGTTGGTCCTTGGGGGTCGTACCTTGACGTTCTAACATGAAACCCTATATTTTTAGGTACAGGGAGGTTTGTTTACGACTCTAACCCCTATGTTAAGCTCTAGTTTAGCCTATTAGTTTCCCAAGTGTTACACAGTCCATGCCAAGAATGATATTGAAATAGAGCATATCTAACTCTACAAGATTGAGCTAATTTTCTTAAAGATGAAAACTAGGAAATTTTTGTATACCCATAAAGCTAAGACTGACTCACCAACAGGAGTAAAGACTTAGAAGGGTTCTAATAGGATTTCTAGATTGACATCAAATTTTATTACAATATAAGTATTCACAAAAGAAAGTGTGCCTTCTGGATCTAACAATGCATAAACATCTAACTGAAAGACCTAAAATAGTGACCACATCAGGGGAACCCTCCTAATCCTGTCGAGACTAAAGAGCATAGAACCCATTCTAACAATGTTCACCACCAGTGCTAGATGAGGTACCCTACTGAGTTGGGCGACCTTCTAGAGCTGCTGAAGTGTTAGGATGAGTCTGTTGACAAACATGCATGCCTTTGACTATGGCCGATGGGAAATCCCTCAAACTCTGACTTGTCTTACCACTTCCAATATATCCACCAGTACTGGCAAAACATTTCCCCGGATGGTTCTTACCACAATGCTAACAAGTAGGAAAAATGTGTCCACTAGTAGCATTACCCTATAACTTAGAGACGAGTGCCCAATCCTTGTTATCTGATTTGAACTTAGGCATAGGAGCACTAGAAGAAGTTGGGGCTGAACTTGAATACCTTTGACAAAACTGAGAACGACTACCACCTTTTGACTTTTATTGAGAGTACTCCACACTATCTTTTCTAGCCCTCATGTTATCGCTAGAATTCTCCTTGGGCTTTTACTCCTCAATATGTTGAGGATAACAGTTTAGAAACACCAGAGACAAACTTACTCATGTGGGCCCTAGGATCGGCCACTATAGTCAAGTATACTTTGAAAGATGAATAAACTTGAAAAAATACTCCTTAATTTTCATGTTTTCCTGCCTCAGATTTATGAACTCTTGGACCTCACCATCTCTCATCTCAAGCGGAAAGATCCAAAAATCAACCTAAACATTTTCCTAGTCCATTGGGCTTGCATCAATAGCCCTTTCCTCTTTCAATTGCTTGGAACAAAGTTGAGCCACCCTCTTAAAATGATAAGTGACCAAATCCACACTATCGATGGAAGTGATACCCATAATCACAGTAATATTCTAAATGTCCTTAATGAACTCTCATGGTTCCTCACCCACCTTCAAATATTGAAACTCTAGAGGGTTCATCCAAGTGAAGTCCTCGACTCTAGTTTCAGCCCTACTCACATTCCGGCTGACTAGGGTCAACAACCTCTCAGTTAGCCTAAGAAGTTATATCTTGGGCTATTACATGGAAAGCATCTCTAAACTCGGGTGAGTGACATGTTCAATCAAAGGGTCTACTGGAAGTTCTTGTTGCTCCTTATTCTTGTTCCTTTTTTTGGTCTAACAACCATCATATTCTTATTCATAAAAGCAACAGCAAAATTACATCCATCTCAGGTCCTAAAGACAAAACAAAATATGGTAACCTAGCTAGTTCTTGGTTATCTATCATATCTACATCTCCCATTACTTACTACTATTATCCCATTCTTTTCAACCTATTTTCTATCCATTGTCTAACTTTACATGAGTTTTTTCTGTTTAGTACCTCAAGTATCTTGTGTGTACATATCATTTATATTTGCGTGCAAACTATTCTGGGTCATGGGACTTGTTGATTCCAGCACGCTTCATTTCTCGCCCCCCATATATGATAGATAGTTGATGTTGTGATTGTCCATAGGAATGCTTTGCTTACTTTCCCAACAACCTTTCTAGAAATTCTATTCCACCATCCATTTATATTTTGCTGAATTATATTTATTTGAAGCCACTTCATTATGTTTGTTAGACATGCTTGAGAGAAAGCACATTTGAAGAATAGATGCTCTATATTCTCGTATTTTCTTCCAGACAGTTCACATTTTACACCAGTGATCAACCCCATTGCCTTCAGTCTTTCTCTGGTTAGTAATCTTCTATGCATAGCTAACCAACATGTGAATTGATGCATAGGGATACTGCTGGTGTTCTATACCCCTCTCCAAAATGGTCATTCCTCTCTATGTCCCCTTCTCCATGTATAGCCATTCTTGAGTGTATTTCCATGGTCTTTTGATCCACCAATTATGAACATATCCAGATGCATATTTTGTTTTCAGTCCATATATTTTCTTCTAGTACCAACATGGATCTTGAGGAGCACTATACTGCACCCAATATGTACATTTAATATATACATGATTTACCAGTTTCACCCACATAGTGCCTTCTTTGTTTGCAATATACTAGACGTACTTTGCCACAACTGATTTATTCTATGTTATTCCTTCTATAATCTCCAACCCTCCCACTTTCTTAGGTCTGCACGATAAATTCTAGGCTACAAGTGGGGATTTGTTGGTGTGGAGCTGACCACACCATAGAAATTTATGGTAAATTGCAGTGATTTTCTTGTTTACTCTGTGAGGCAGTATTAGTTTAGCAGACTAGTAAGATGTACTTCAGTTAGGGATGAGTTTACAAGTTGTACTCAACCTGCATAAGACAGGATATTAGAACACCATGGGTTCACTCCACTACTCATCTTGTTGATCAAAGCTTCACAATCAATTGCAGAGGGCCTTTTTGCTTATATAGGGATACCCAAGTATTTAAATGGTAGTTTCACTTTCTCATACCCTGTTAGTTCGCAAATATCCTCCAATTCTAGTTTATATTCATTCTTGTTCCTTTTTACATATGTCCTTTTAGGAAGGATGATTCTGAAAACAAGTAAAGCACAAATTAGAAGGAAACTTTATAGAATTAAACTCTATCGCACAATTGAGAGTATGAACAAAGTGAATTATTTCATAAAATGTTTCACAGCCTTTTATTCATAGATATGGCACACTTCACACCTATAAACAAAAATCTACTTAACCTTGGCTTTCGGACAACGTAAGACACTTGAAATTGATGCTCTGATACCAAATTTGTCAAGACCCAAGACTACTTATTACAGTAAAACTCACTAAATTAATACTGAGTTAATTAATAACCTCTCTAAGATAATATTTTCTTCCGGTCCCGACTTGGGCCAATAGAAAAAATCACTCATTTCGATAAGATAATAAGATAATATTTTTTCAGAAGATCCCTATATCAATATATGTGTAATATCCCACCTTAGAAAGAGCTAAATTTAGAAAGCGCTAAATTAGAAATAGCTAAATTGAGAATTTTGCAAGTTATGCTTAAGTTGTGAGTTTTGGGTCAACTTCAAACAATCATAACTTTTGGTACACGAAGAGTTAGCTGGCCCATAAGATATCAAATGAAAGGTCTTGGAATCCTCTTTCCAATGCCACTAAGTTTACTGAATTTCAAGTTTGGATGAGGGAGATATGCCCATTTGAAGTTAGCATGTCCGGATAAGGAAAGTTACCCGAATTAATGAGGGGTATTTTGGTCTTTTCCTTACCCCATCAGCTTAAAACGTTTTTAGTATTATTTTAGCGATCAAAATTGATTTGTGTCAATTTTACAAATCCTAAATTATGCTTAGGGTTTTAGAAGGTAGTTCAAGAAGAGAAAAGAGGAGAAAAAGAAGAACGATCAAGATTTCTTGCGAATCGAGGAATTATTTCACCAATCGAGGTATGTAAGTTTTTATAGTGTTGGATTCGTTCACTTACCCTCCGTTCATGGTTTATATATTCGAATCCATCCATAAATATTGATGAATTGAAGTTCTTGATGAGTGTTAATCTTAGTTCTTGAATTTAATTGGGAGTTTAGTGTTGTTTTGAGTTCTTGAGGCGAGGGTTTGTGAATGAGTTGAGTTGTTTGATAGTTCTCCGTATGGGTTTCGCTGGAACTGTTCTGAGTAATTAAAATTCTTAAATTTTGACCTTAGAAATGCAGTGGGTATGAATTGAATCGAGAGTGGGAGGAGAGGAAAAGATCAGGCAAATAATTACGCCCAGGTCCACGTCGCGGAGGTGCTTAGAATTTCAGTCCCCAGATATTCACTCCCCTCTCCGCATCGTGGAGAGGATACAGAGTCCTCTGCCTCAAAAAATAAATTGCGACCAAAAATTTAATTCCATCTCCGTGTCGAGCGAGTGTTCTTTAATTTGGGTGTCCGCTCATTCTTATGATCAACTATCTTAACCATCCTAAATCATCGAGAGGTCCTACATTCCAAAGAATAACCCTTGAATTCATAATTCAAATTCAAGCTACAATTAAGAGTAAAGTATTGAGAGTTCTTTCGAGTCATTTTGAGAAGTCTTTTACAATCTTTTAAAACTTGATTTAAGACTTGAGTTTGAGGATGAGGAAAGTTGAGTTTCATTTTTCAAAATGAAGATATGGAAACTAAGTATTCCCAAGAGTAAATGTTTTTACATTTAAAATGAGGGAAAACACCAATTTCCGAAGGAGTTCATGAGGAGTTTTGTGTACTATCTCTTTTAAAAGAAATTTTTTGAGTAATAATCTCAAAGTTGAGGATGCGAAATGCTTTTAAACATATGAGCTAAGTTATATTTGGGATTTGTATTAAGCACCGATATGGGGACGAGTTTAAGTAACTCTAAGTCTGCATAAACCATGTAGCCAACGTGGGTAGAAAGGGTCATACTCTTTAGATGATTCCTTATTTCTTTTTAAGCACATCTTAGTGGATCCACTTAGTTAAGGAGTTCTATACCCCGGAAAGGTATATGACAGTTCTGACAGCGTGGGCAAGATGTTGTATCATCACATAGCCCATAGTGATGGTTGTCAGTTATAGAATCTCCAAACAGAGTTATTTTATATTTTTGAATACAAACTGAGTTATTATTGTATTTTTAAATACATTGAGTTGTTATCTATTGTTTTAATGCTTTATATAAACTGCATCTTTATTGTTGTTTTTATACTGCATTGAATTGAGTATCCATGAGTTGAGGTTGAGTTGAGTAGAGTAGAGGTGAGTATGTTTCATTCTTTCCAGTTCAAGCTTATGTTTAGATTTCCCCTTGCATTCTTGTACATTCCATGTACTGATGCCATTTGGCCTGCATCTTTCATGATGCAGATACAGGAGATCAGGGTCATCAACAGGTGATTCGTTGATACCAATCGCAGTTCCAGAGTTGTTTGGTGAGCCTCCTTTCTTTCGAATGATCCCTCATTTATGTTTTATCATTTCTGTTTTGTTATTAGGATGTCATGGGTCTTGTCCCGACGTCCATCTCAGTTAGTAGAGGCTTCATAAATAGACATTAGTAGTTCATGAGTCTTTTTCATTTCTGTTGTATATGCTCTAGACTTGAGTTGCCTCTTTTGCCATTTGAATGTTTTATTTCTAAAATATTCTGAGTTTATCTTTTGAGACATTTGAGTTAAAACTTTACTTTTAAAGTTTTGTTATTGTTGAGTAACTCTTCCGCTGAGAGTTGAGTCAAGCCAAGGGTTCCCTTGGGGCCAGCAATGGTTCTCGAGTGCCGGCCACGTCCAAGATGTAGGCTCGGGGCGTGACAATATGGTCCCATTAATATTATAAATTACTAATTCCTTAAAAGTATAAATATATCTAAGATAATTTAGTGAAATATGATTCTATTGTGTTCTGTTTTTTTGTTAAAACTCATCTCCAACTTTTTTATTGCATCCAAAAGTTTTGGTGTTGTCTTTTCGAACTATACCATAAAATTATGAAGAGTTTTAAATGTAATAAGTGCTTCCTTATGCATAACTGGTTCCGAAGGTATTGTATCATCTTTAACTTTATCATCAACACTTTTTTTCCAGTGGTATCCATAATTTCTTCTAAGTTTTGAACCTCTAAACATGTATCATTTTCACTAATCCAACATGTTACTAACTTCCATTTTATTACGGTAATTGAGATAATTAATCATGACATCAAGTTCATGAATGATGTTTTAACTAGTCGGTTCATTTAAAATCTCTGAGATATCATCCCCGAATGAATTTTGCGGTATCGAAACACTCTCTAAATTAATAAATATTAATTTTTTGATTAAATAATACCTTTATGAAATAATAAAATTTCATGGTCCACCTATATTAATTTAGTGAGGTTATACTGTAATTGCGACATGGTGCTTAGAGAGCCACCAGTGATCCCAATCTAACCTCATGGACTAGCATGACACTAAGATAATATGAATTAATTACTAAAGGTGAGAAAATATTGAACTACACTGAAGTGGTCTGAAAATATCAATAGATGAATATCTGAGTACACATAGTTGAATCTTAAGCTAATTGTTTGAAAATCCTTTACTAGATGAGTTGCAAGGACAAGACCCTAGCTAAATCTAACAGTCTAAAACTGAAAGTTAATGGCTGAAAAGAACATAACTATTGTCCTCGGAAAAAAGAGGACTCACGAACTCGGCTGCTACTGACTGGAGATAGTACTAACCACGAGTTAGTTACTAAGCGTCAAAACCTATATTATAAAAAAATATAGTAAAAAAGCATGGGGTCAGTACTTTGAATGTAATGATTATGTAATATAAAGCATGATAAGTGTATTAATAGAACATGATGAATTTGTAAAACATGTTGATGCATTAACAACGTAGAATGACATGGAACTGAAGAAAGCAACACTTAAAAAGGCTAGTGAGGATTTTTCCCAAGGGGAGATTATGTGCTTCGTTATCAAGGTCGTTTGTATTTTCCAAATATGGATGAGATGAGGCAGTGAATTTTATCAAAAGCTCACAATTTTGGTATTATATTTACCTAGGATCCACCAAGATATACCGTGATCTACTAGAGGTCTATTGGTAGAAAGGGGTGGAGAAGGATATTACGAAATTTATGGTTGAGTATCCAAATTGCCAACAAGTGAAAGTTGAGTATAAAAAACTGGAAGGTTTGACTCAGGATATTAGCATTCCTTCTTAAAAGTGGGAAGATGTGAATATGGATTTCATTTTGGGTTTACCTTGCACTTGGTAGTAGCATGATTCAATTTGTTCATCTTTGACCGGATGATGAAGTTAGAGCATTTTATTCCCTTGAAGGCTTCTTATTCAGCTAAGGACTATGCTAAATTGTATATCCGAGAGATGGTTAGGTTGCACGGGATGCCCTTATCTATTATATCATATCGACGTACCCAATTAATTTTGGAGGTCTTTTCAAAATGGTCTTGGTATCCAAGTTAAGCTTAGTACGGCCATTCATCATCAGATCGATGGATAAGCCGAGCGTACTCTTCAGACTTTGGAAGATATGTTGAGATCTTATGTTATTGACTTTAAAGGTAATTAGGATGATCATTTTCCTTTGATTGAGTTTCCATATAATAATAGTTATCACACGAGCATTCAGATGGATCCATTTGAGGCTTTCTATGATAGGAGGTGTAAGTCTCCTAAGTTGGTAAGGTCGCTTTAGTAGGGCCTTAGTTAGTCCATGAGATGATAGAGAAGGTTCTTCTTATTAGAAAAAGTTTGAGAGCAAGTCAATGTCTACAAAAGTCTTACGTGGATGTTAGAAAAGGAGAGCTTGAATTTGATGTTGATGATTGGATTTACTTGAAGATCCCATATATGAAGGGCGTGATGAGGTTTTAAAAGAAAGGGAAACTTAGTCCTTATTATGTAGGTCCATATCAAATTTTGAGGCGTTTTGATAAAGTAGCATATGAGTTGGATTTGCCTTCAGAATTAGCAGGGGTGAATCTAGTGTTTCATGTTTCATTGTTCAAAAAGTGTATTCGCAATCCCAGTTAGCTTGTGTCATAGGAGAGTGTTGGCATTAGGGAAAGTATTTCTTACGAAGAGGTTTGAGATCCCATATCGTCAATTTTGGAAGTTGAAAAATAAAGAAGTTGCTTCGTGAAAGTCCTTCGAAGGTATCAGTTAGTTGTGGGTGCTACTTGAGAAGTGAAAGGCGATATGATGTCCAAGTACCCCCATCTCTTTCCCTCCATTTTAGTTTCAACATGAAGTTATAGTCCCTCATGTTTACTCTATTCTCATATTTCCATATGCATGCATATTCATGAAAGGTGTTGTAAAGTTCATGTTTTAGCTTGGGTCGATTACTTCTTTGTTTTATGCATTTTGATGTGATTTGCATTCATTTTGGGTTGTTAGATCACTTTCTCTACTCTATGCATGCTAGCTTGAGTCCCATTTGAGAACGGATGTTCCCAAGGGAGGATATTGTAACACCTCAAAAGTTGGAATGTTGAGTTGGAAAGAAAATATGCAAAAAATTCCTAGTGCAGGTTTCCATGAGAGTAGGTATGAACCGCACAAGGTTCTATGGTTCGGGGGAAGGCAGTCATGGAATGAGTCATGGGAGTTTGAAATGTTCAAGGTTTTTAAAGAACTTTTACGAGCCAACATGATGGCCCATACATGGAATGCCAGTTCGTGGTCATTGGTCGTAGAGTAAGTTCTTGACTTAGCAAGATTTGATGACTTGGATCTACGAATGAGGAGTATGGCTCATAGAAAGTTGTATGGACCGTATGGTTCATGGTTTTGGTCTGCAAAATTGGTCTCTACTAATGAGATCCATGGATGACCACTATTGTCTGTGGATATTATAAGGATCGTACATGGCCCCATTGGTCACTTTGGCAGTTTAGAATTTAGGGTCAGTTGGGTCATTTCCTTCCCTTTAATCCCTAAACTACATTGTTTCTAGACTACTCCTAAGAGCTATAACTTAATTTGCACTTCAAAATTCTCCCATTCTCTCAAAGCCCCCAAAGTTCTCAAGTCTTCTTCTCCAACGATTCTCTCAAGGCGATTTAAGGTTTATTCAAGCTTCAAGTCTCCTCTTCCAAGCTCAAGGCTAGGGTTCAACAAGGTATGTGAGAAGTTCATCAATGGATCCCTTTTCATCCATTATGTCCCAAAGAAACCTAAATTTCTCTTCCATGATTGCAACCCAAATTCTAGGGTTTCGTGATTTTTTTTATGGGTTCTAATGATTCAAGTATTATTATTCATATTTGTTCTTATTATGCATGATCTTACCATAATTCCATGTTTTCAATGATTTCCACATGGACCCATGCTATATAAATATTTTATGATTATGAACTAAGTTTTGAGATTTTATATGCATTATGAATTGAGGAATTTATGAATCAAGGATGCTTTTAGATAAAGTATTAACATGCTTCATGAAAATGTTGCTTCCAATTGAAGTATTCTCATTATGAAAATATGATCATGATATAGATGCTTTAGATAAGTGTATTTATGAGTATGATATGAAAACATAATTTGGAAAGGAGGTATTTTATGATATGAACTTTATGATTGAATTGATATTAATATATGCTTACCATTTCAAGTATTATGATTATGGTATGATTATGTATGTTTCCGTTGGGAGTTTACTTAGCACCGAGTGGACTTTGGGATTGAGTTTCACACGTTAGTGGAGATGGAGTTCTTTCGTGAAAATCTCTTTGTCCTATAACTACGTGCCTCTATAAAACTTGTCCCGGTTGGACAAAGCTAGTGGATCCACCTAAGCTTAAGAACATGATCCTTATCTTGGAAAGTAGGACACTCCCTTTTTGGTGTGAGTGTAGCGACCCTTTCGAAAGGATACTACCACTTAACCAAGAAATCTAATTAAATACTTCCGATATTTAAAAGAGATTAACTATGGCCCTATTGATTATAATTTAGTAGAGGGATTAGGTTCATAAAGAAAAAAAAGAAATAGTTAAGGATGTGCATCCTGCCCATTTAAACATTTACTTGATGCCAAATTGATATTGTGCAAAATTTTAACTTATGGTGGAAAAACCCTTCCAAAATAATATAAGCCAATAACTCACGAGATTTTTATGCATATATTGTCCTCACACTGCAAAAATGATATAAAAAGAATATTACCGACTTTTGAGTACCCAAATTAGGTGGTTCATGCTTCATTCAACCATTCAAAATTAGTGATAAATTTAATATATTACAAAACTTGGGTTTACACACCCTAAAACAGTACAACATGTAGTCATACTTATTTTACAACCCATGGGGACATGAATAAATTAGCCTTCAAAATTTCATGTAAATGTACTACATATAGATCATGTACAAATCCCAATTTATGCAAATGTGATCTTCCCATACAGTTCACAAAAACCCCGTCTCCAATGGCCAGCTTCAAGTATCCCTTCAAACGTTCCCTACGATAGAAACAACTATCGCTAAGCATAAAGCTTAGTGGTGTAAAAACTATATACGTGGAGCCGCTAGATTCACCAAGTTACCTTTCAAAAGTCATGGGCAGCACAATTGAAACATAATAAATAAATCAAGTAAACAATAAATTAAGGGTATCAACTTCTATATTTAAATATCTAACTGTCAAGAACGCTATTTCCCAAGAGATCCAATACCAAGGCTCGACCAATAGATACATCAACCATCACACCCAGTATCACCAAGTATCAAGAAGGACCGAAGCCCTGTATCAAGAAGGACCGAAGCCCTGTATCAAGAAGGACCAAAGCCCTGTATCAAGAAGAATCGAAGCCCTGTATCAAGAAGGATCGAAGCCCTGTATCAAGAAGGACTGAAGCCCTGTATCAAGAAGGACCGAATCCTAATAATCAAGAGAATCAAGAACCATATTAAAAATGGCTTCCTAGTTCGTACTTAAAATGGACAACTTCCATACTTAAGACGAACCAAAAATCCAGAGTCAAGATGGAAAATAATCCAAATCAATAGGCATGCCAATAGTGACAAAATAAAATACACAAGAAGGACAAAGTCCCAACAAGAATGTCAAGTGATCAAGCAATCCGTACAAGTGGGCGAGTTACACAAGTGTCTTGAAAGTCTTAGAGAATATCAATACAACAATACAATGTGACAAGAAGTAACTAAGGTATCGAGATAACCCTTCAAATATACAAGCAAATAACAAGAGTATAAGTACAAGTTTATACCCAAACCTCGAGCTTTAGTACAGAAACAGTCCAACAAAACTTCAAGAATTCAAACCGTAGCCCAACCAACGTATCAAGGTTCTCAACTTGTACACGAGTATATATAACCTTAAAAATATAATTAAATAACTTCTTTAACTTCTATTAGCTCAATAGTGTTGACGTAAAACAGGATCATCATCACAAGTAAGCCTAGCATGTACAAATACAACTATGCTCCCAAAACAGTGAATCTGTCCAGCTTGGTACCTCAAGTCGCAACTTAGATTTGTAAAGGAAAAATGCAAAAATGGACTTTATATCCTTTATGAAAGATGTAGGTACATCTCTAAAGGTTGAAAATAAATAATAATCACCGCAAAATATATTTTGTACAAAAAGATATATTCAAAACACTAACAGTTGATCATACAGGATTTCAATTTCCGAAATCTGGACAGAACTTGCCCTATGTTGCGTCCCATATTCAGAATCCATAACAACTAAATTAGAGTTTTACATAAACATAAGAGTTTTAGGTATACTAATTAGGTTTCCAAATCATATCTATTCACTGTAAACGAAGTTCTAGAAAACAAGATATGCATAAATTACCAAACACTATCCAGCTCAGAAATATATTTCATCACTTACCAAGGAGAAGGGTGTGTCTCGAATTCCAGCCAAAAGGACCAAGGTTTTCTTGAAATTTTGTGAGTAATCTCGTTAGAGGAAGTTCTACCCCTCTCTTAGAGTTAAGGAACCCCCCAATTCTTATAGAGGAGGTGCGAAATTATATATTATCAAAGTGATGTTTATCACTTACTAGATATAACCAAAAGTCAAAGTTGGCTGCCCAAAAGTAAAAAATTTTCTGCCCAAAAGTATACATATATCCCAATATGTATATATCTCACCTCCCTTCCAAGTTATAAATAATTCCAATTAGAAAATTATATAAATACCCTAATACAATACCTTAAATTACGATCACAATTATGTTAAGCAAGTCTGCAAATATCATAAAATTTCAAATTCCCAAAATGAGAATAAAATATTTGTAGTAATTAAGCAATTGTGTATCGACAACCGATTCTTGGTTAGTATTTAAGGGTGTTACAGTGAGAGTAGTACATGGTTTATATCGGTTAACGGTATCTCCCACAAAAGAATAAGGTTTTCACAACAGTTTATGACTTCCTCCAAGAATTATGATTTAAGCTTATGTTATAATTTGTAAGTATGGCATTGACCATATTTATGCCTTATGACTTCAGCTTATAAGATTTGAAATGTTCTACATGGTCATGTATTATTATGTTTTCAGATTTAACAGGTTATCATGCTTTACACACATGCATATTTCCTCATACTCAGTAAATTTCCAGTACTGACACATACATTCTGTTATGCCTATATTGTCTTATAATATAGGTTCTGATGTTCCTTCATTTGACTGTGACTAGTGAATTGATCAGCTGCGCTTAGTGTTTGGTGAGTTCTCATAGTTCGAAGGCATGACCATATGTTACAAGTCCTTATCTCTTTCTTACAAATTAGTTTTTAGACTATTTTGTAAGCTAGGGCTTGTCCTAGAAATATCTATGAATAGTAGAGGCTTGTTATCAAACTTAGTAGATTTTTTCAATTTACTGCATTTTACTCTGATTTTGGTATCTTACATGTTATAGCTTTGAGACTTATCATCCACTTTTAAGCTTTATATCAATTATGTTGTTATCTTAGTGTCATTCTTACGTCAAGTGGATTGTTTAGAGTCTTTCAGAATTTTATTCGCTATGTCACATCTAGGGGATAGTTTAGGTCGTGACAGCCTAGGTTTGGAGAATTCATAAAGCTTGAAAATCCAAAGTTCTTTGGGACTCAATGGGTGATGGGATACAGATTGATGAAATGTCAAATACATGGAATGAAAAATCCTAGTTTGAATTTCTTGAATGGAGACTTGAAGTTTGGAATCCTAGTTCTTGCTTGAGAGGAACCTGAGAGAGTGAAATTCAATTTGGGAGTTTATTCGTTAGAGAGAGAGTTTAAATCATTAAGATTCCATATATCCCACTTTGAATAGGTTAAAACAACATTGTATAAGTATTAAAAGAGTGGAAAAAGACCATAATGACCTTGACTTAAAATCTATCGGTAGGTTCCACGAGGGCATCTA
The DNA here is from genome assembly GCA_029582685.1 of Solanum piurae. Lineage (NCBI taxonomy): Eukaryota > Viridiplantae > Streptophyta > Magnoliopsida > Solanales > Solanaceae > Solanum > Solanum piurae. The sequence continues at coordinate 36,856 of JAJOOO010010240.1, forward strand.
CGGTCCGTGGTTCCATATATGGACCGTAGAACCCTGCTCATCAAAATCAAAGAGATTTCCCAAGTTTCTGATGTTCTAAAACTTTCGCCTACGGTCTGTAAAATGTTCTAGGACCTGTAAACCAGGATCGTCCTATTCAGGGTGAGTTACCAATTTGCTAAAGTCTGGTCTATGACAAAAATTTTGACTCGTAAAAAAGATTACGATGCGTAACTAGGCTCGTAAATATCAGACCCAATTCTCATGTTTTTAAAGTTGGTCTACGACAACCATCTTCGGTCCATAAATTCCTTTACAACCCATATAGGGAGCTCATAAAATACAAATTTCTGCAAACTTAGATTTTTTTTTGAATTTCATCTAATCTGATTAGAGCTAGGAACTTTTGGAGTGTTACAAGGATCATCTGCCATAGCAGTAATTAATTGCCCTGCTATAGCAGCGTGCAGCCCGCTATAGCGACTTGCACCGGACATAAACTAATTTCATAACATACCTTTGAATCTTGACGTTCTAAGATAACCCCTTCACACCAAGTCCAATATTAGGAGTTCTAGTTGACCAAATTTACATCCGAAAAGCCTTACGGATTTCTTATCATCTTAGCTAATAGAAAAGTCAATCCAAGTTTCGACATTTCACCAAAACCTTTCTTGAATTTCCATAGACATTATCTTGCTCAGATTCCGTCTAAGACTAGCATGGGCTAAAAAATTTAAGTCACTATTCGAAAACTTTTCTTACCCAAAATTTTCACCATTGGTTTATCCATAACGATCGCAGGGGTCATTGCATTCCATCTCTTGAATTCTGGACTAGATTGGACTCTCAATACCTTGAGGAATAAGAATGTGCAAATAAAGTACATTCATAAATGGATTCAAAACAAATAAAGCTAATTAATCAAACTAATATGATCATGAAATTAAGACTGAATTTTGCCGGTTCAACTTAAAATCATTAGTTTTTGCTCCAATCATATATGCATGCATCAACAATATTCATGTCTTAATCACAAACAAGTAACGATATGACTATATATATTACAAAAATTATGTATGCACATATAAAATAAATTAAATAATAAATTCACTTCGTAATCCATTAATCTTTGATCATGAGCATCTTAGTGTTAATCAAATAAGATTTTGATGCATAAAGTGATTGAACATATCTTGTTTGGAAGACAAGTTATAGACACCATAACTTAAATTCTTTGTGTTTTCAATAATTGCTTGTGGTATACTCAAACATGTCACTTTGCCAAAGTATTTAGATTATTTTAAAATAAATAGGCGGAAGGAATTTCTTTATCCAAGCACCGGTAATTCTGTCAAAATCCATAATTATCCCAGAAATCCAACAACACTTGTCTAGCGATAGCTGCCTTTAGAAAATTACTATCTGTCACTTGAATAATCTTCGATAAAAAGACATTAATAGAATTGTTTTTTGGTGAATTCATTGTAGGAGGATTCGTCTTTAACTAATGGAAATGATGATTTTGATAGAATAGCACAACACTTGTCTTTCTATGCCTAGTAGTTTCTAAAGGTAACTCCATGACAACTCTCTGTGTATTGTACTAGACCTATTTACTGTGTGTATATATACTAATAGGGTTTTTTTTATATAATAATAAGCCTAATAAATACATTTCGGTTAGGGTTGAAACTCCCGAAATTATAGGGAAATAAGAATCCTAGTCTCTCCTGTGGGAGAACCATCGAATTCAATACTTAGATGATTTAAGACCATTCAGAAATAAAATAATATTTAAATCCAACCGAGTATTTATAAACAAAGGTTGAAGTCCAATGTGGAATTTAATAAACATTTAAACAACTTCCCAAGAATTGAAAAATATCGTACTAGAACTTCGAACTAAACAAGTATAATTGAATGTCCAACACCTAGATAAAATAAAGTGTCTCATTGTCCAGAATATAGAAAAGAAGTAGTCTAAAAATGGAGCGCTCATCCGTGGATCAAAATTTGCTGATGATGCTAGAGTTGGGTCTCGAAAGAATATTCGTAACACAATCTGTACTAAACAAAAAAAAGAGTACAAGGTCACATTAATTAGTACAAACCATTATGTACTGAGAGGCATCATACGCGGACTTAAATTAGAAACATGCAACACGCTAGTCAAACAACAAGTAGACCAAGCTTCATCACATAAAACAACTTATAGTTAGCATGTATTACCACCACAAGATAAACCATATGAATAATAGGTCACACGATTCCATTCTTCCAGTATGAACCAATTAAAGAGCATACATCGTAGAAGACGGAACTAACTTTTCCAATAACCCAAATGCATCATGAACTCACACAACAATAGTAAAGTGTACACACATGTTCATGGTCTTATTTATGTCCACTAGTCATGACCTGAAGGGTACAACGTTCATCTATGTACCGTACCGACATGATATCCGCTCCATAATAATAATCATATCATATCATATATTATTAAAAGTGAAAAAATCCTAACCTCAAAATTGGATTATCATTTTATCCCTATATTAAATCAAACATTTAATTAATATCATTATTATTAATATAATTCAATCTGTACTACCCGAGAATTATAACCTGAGCTGGATTCCATTTGCATGAAAAAATTGATAAATTGATTTTCTTATTACCGGATAGAACTAAAGGTAAGGAAAACATTGTGCATAACAGCCTCCAACCTCCACCGGATATTGAGGATTTCAAGATTAAGGATTACTCCGAACTTGAGAACTTTCTTGAAAAGAAATTTAAAGGAAGTAGAGCTCAACCTATTAATATGGAGAAAGGAGAATCCAGCCATAATAATGAGATTAATAAGATTTCAGAAAGGTATGCTAGGAAACCTGTTCAAAGGATGTTCTACTATCCTAGACCAACTCCCCAGGATGTCTTGTTAGAAGAACATGAACATATTATAACTAATAGTTATAATGGAAGGAAATCTATGAATGGAACATAGATGGTTATACTGACCGACAAATCTATACAACTATGCATAGGATGCTTATGTATAGCACTATTTGTAAAACAAATAAAAATAGTGATAAGACTATTGCAGATATGATTACTGCAGGTTT
>JAJOOO010010241.1:0-51187 GCA_029582685.1 Solanum piurae
GGTGTAGTTAGCTTATAGATTACTTTAGTTAGTTCTTTGTACACTCGTGTGCATTCCATTATTAGTTAGATTTTCGTTCTTGACTTCGGTTTGTGTTAGTCCTTCTTTTCATATTGCCTTTACTTTTCAAGTTCAGTCGGCCTATGATGCCTACTGGGTACCTGTTGTTTTGGTACTCATGCTACGCTCTGCATCTGTTTCGTGATGCAGGTTCGAGCACCAGTGGCCAGCGTTGATCTAGTTTGGAGTAGTCTGATCCGGAAACGGGGGTGAGCACACAACGTTTTGTACTATTTCAGTCTCCATCTGTGTATATAGACTTGTCTTTTACCTTTCGAGACAGTCCAGTCTCTGTGGTCCACTTTTGGGATTTGTACTCATTTGTTAGTAGCTCTGTACTAGTGACTTCCAGGTTCTGGGAGGGATCTTTATTTGTATATATGTTTTGGTTTGCTTCCGCCTGTTTATGTTGTTATCTCAAATTTTGCCTACTCTTGTTTAGTTTCTGCCCTCAGACCCATTACTTGTTGTTCCGGGTTACGGGTTGGCTTATCTACTGGTGGGTTATAGTAGGTGCCATCATGATTCGAGGAATTGGGTCGTGACACATCCACTCATAACGAGCCTTTGGCAATACCGTTGTCTTGAGGTGGACATACCTCCCTTTCAAATCTATCTACAATTCAAGTGGATCTTTTACTGTCAAGTATTCGACCTTCGGGCTTTTATCAAGATGATGACGAAGGAAAAATCATAGTCGTTGCTTTATCTTGAATTGATGTTTTATTTCCTTCGATTATACTATCACCATGACCCTTAGCGGTAAGGTGAATTTCAACATCAAGTACCCATGATAAATAGTTCTTTTCAGAAATGTCAAGTGCCACAAATTCAAACTTTGACAATTTCGACATGATGAAAATTATCATAAAATAATTGAGTTAATATCATGATGTTTGTTTCTTTATAATAAATGGAAAATTAATATTTTAAATAATAAAACATCATATGAGTATAAAATATATTAAATGCATGAACATGGAATGTTACAAAAACATGTAAACTCTTGAAGTATTGAAACGACAAAATCAAGTCATATTTAATACAATAATATTTATTATTAGTTTCAATAGATATTATCGCCAAAGTTTTGTAAGAATTTCAAGTCATATTTAATACAATACTATTCTTCTTTATGATACACAAATATTTATCATAAATTTATGACAAGAAAATTTTTACGAGTATTCTAAGTTTCTAACTAGCATGTTATCATATTGCCTAGTATTTAATTTAGAGTTATAAGTTAGTAGCATATAAACACCATAAAAATATAAACTTGAACATATTGATTATTATGCCTAGTAAAGTATCATAATAATACCTAAAGCAAGTTATGCATGCAGTAATTAAATTGTAGATCAAAGATTTACTTAAGTCCTATTAGAGATGTTATAATCATATAAATGTATACCTGACTCAGAAAGAAAATTGATTAACTTTTAGGAAAAGAGATAATCCCAAATTAAGTAGATCTCAATTGGTTAGAGACTCATGTTGATAATGTGTTATAAAATGAGAGGAAAAATACAATAATACTAAACAAGAAAGGAACACAAATGGCAATGGAAAGTATTAAGTAGAGAGTATTATTTGATCTCTTCAAGTGTGTATTTCAAAAGGGTGAAGACTACCCTTTTATAGGATATACAAACCATCCTTTTACAATCTTTGACAAATATGTTAGTAAAATATTTAATTAATACAATAAATAAATACATTACGTTGGGGATATATTAAGAGAAACATCCACAATTAAATGGATTTGTAACAATTTACTTTTACTTGTTGAGTTTTAAAGAGAAAAGACATAAAATCACCATTGAAGTTGTTTCGAATTTTCAAAAAGACACTTTAACTTTGCAAACGTCCTATTACCTCAAAAAAGTTTTGAATATCGTTGTAAAAGGGTCATTTTGACCCATTTTCTCATCTATGAAGACACATGTGATTCTCACCCCTTTCACCCATTTTAATTAAATTTAAATTAATAAAAATAAGAATAATCGACCCGAATCTTAACAAAAATCCTTCCATTTGGACGTCACTCACTCTTCCTTCCCATAAAATTCATCATCTATATCCTTCCCAATATCATTTTTCTTGCAGCTAACAGTAGTAGTTGTCCTATTTTAAGTCGTTCTTCATCAATATAATATGCATAATTTATACAATATTTCTATAGTGAATCAGCTTCTTTCTTTTTTTTGTTTTCCCATTTTTCTTCTCCCATTTCTCTATTGTTGATGGCCTGCACTAGAATCTAGATAATAAAAAACTACTTCTATGTCAGCCTTGAGCATTTTCAAGTTGGTATACATCTTTCCACCTTAATTCTATAAACAAATTTCCTAAATTTTGAATCTATTGAGCATTTTCTCAAACCCTTTTCGAGAATGAAAGTTCAAAATCCAAGATTTAAGAGATACATGACTTTGAATCATGCAGATTTATAAGCTATTAAGGAAGGGTTTAGACTATACTTGGAGAAAGAGGAATTGGGTTGTTGCTTTAGGAGCTCTTGGTGATACTAGTTATGACGTTTATAGGGCTCAGAGTTCAGGGTTAGAAAGAACAAAAGATTTTTGAAGCTCATAAGTGTTTTTGTTTCTTTAGCTTAGATGATGTCTGATTCCTCTGATGTAATTGAGATTATTTCGGAAGATTTGAAGGAATTCATTTCCACTACGGCATTTAATAATTTAAGTAATTAATAGAAAAATTAACTGAAATGCGACATTTTTAATTGGTTATGGAAGCAATATGATACAATCACGCGCGTCATCTGCGTGTTCGCAAACAATGGGAAAAAATGGGTCAAAATGACCCAACAATATTCAAAACTTTTGTGGGTAACAAGACACTTGCAAAATTAAGGTGTCTTTTTAAAAATTTAAAACAATTTTAATGGTGATTTTATGTCTTTTCTCATTTTCAAAAAATTAAATATTATTATAATATAATTTTCATTTATTTATTACTTGGTGTGTTTTGGTCAATATTTAACAAATAAAAATGAATATAGAAAATATCAAACTAGTTAACATGGAAATCAACGTGAGCTAGTTTGATCTCACTTTCTTTGACAAATATGTTATCACTTTGCACGCTTCTCTAGTTTGATCTCGTTATATATTATTTTTGAAACTTTTTTGAGTAATTTTTTTTTAACAAATAAATTCTTGATCTATTATTGATTTATCTTTTTTTGATCTACTGATTCAATTTTTACGCACATTAAAATCACTACTATGAGCATGATCAAGATAAAACTAAAATGCAATAAAAAGTGATTAAAACTCCACATCGATATACGATACTTTCGATTTTTCATCACCAAAATAAAAAAATAAACAATACAATTGCATTTGTGTTACTATCTATTTCATTATGTGAAGATCTAACATTTTCTGCATTTTGCTCTAGTAAGTTAGAGAATTTCAGGTTGTTCTATAATATAGTTAATGGATGTTAGATTAACAAAATAAGTGTAGATTAAAATTTCAAATTATGTTATTCAAGAAGAAACTCTTTAAAAATAATTTATCTTAAATTGCTATTAAGTTCGAGTATTTTTCATATTCGAGTATATCAAGTATAATGAACATAATAAACGTAATTATGTCTTTGTAAGGTGAATTATGTTTCTTCTACACATCTTTTTAAAATCTGAAATAGAAAAAAATAATGAAATAAATATTTTTCATGAATTCGTTGATGAAACTTTTAAATTACTTCGATCTTGAATGCCGGTGATTCGCGCCAATGGTATTGAAGAAACAAGAATAATGATGAAACAAGAACGATGAATTATTCCTATTTTCGATAAGTCAAAACAGATCTGGACGAACTTGGTAAAATAAATTTGGAGTCCTAATTACCTTATACTACTATATTTATAGTCGGCTATAAATATGGTATTTGATCAAACATATTTCAAGTGCTCTTGGGTATGGAGTCGACTTTATTATGAAGCATTTTACTTTTAATATGAACTTTTCAAGGCGAACTCAAATTTAGTCGATGCCAAAAAACATGTTAAAATTTCACCCAAATTTAATTGTCCAAAAATATTTAAGAATCTATCGCCAAACGCAATCCCTTTTTGAAAGTATACATGCCATGATTCCACGCTATTGTGAACGTTCGAGTACTTCAACTTATCAATAACATTAAGGGGCAAATAGTAGCAACATTGGGGTGGTGGCGCAGTTGGCTAGCGCGTAGGTCTCATAGCTTAACGAGTAATCCTGAGGTCGAGAGTTCGAGCCTCTCTCACCCCATTACTCTTTTTTTTCTGATACGTACATCCGGGTCGGGCTTACCACACCAACCGGAAACCCGACCCGAATAATTGACCTGGATCCTTTTTTTGTTAGTATTATTATTTCCGCAGCCACCTCCAAAACCCTAAAACCCTTCCTTCCCTGTTAAATCTCTGAAAGAGCAGAGAGAGACAGCCTATCAACAAAGCAAAAATGGTGAAGAAAAGCAAAAGTAAGTAATTGAATTGAAGTTTTGATTCAGTTTTCCTTTGAGTTTTGGTTAATAATATATGTAGATGTTTTGCAGAGAGTAAGAGTAAGAGGGTGTCTTTGAAGCAGAAGCATAAGATTATAAGGAAAGTGAAGGAGCACCATAAGAAGAAGGCCAAAGAGGCAAAAAAGCTTGGACTTAATAAGAAACCTAAGGTAGAGAAAGATCCAGGAATTCCTAATGACTGGCCTTTTAAGGAGCAGGAACTCAAGGCTCTTGAGGCTCGTCGTGCTCGTGCTCTCGATGAATTGGAGCAGAAGAAAGCTGCCCGTAAAGAGAGGGTAATCACTTGTTTCCATGCTATCTATGCTTTGCCAGATTTATTTGAACTTTATATTGTAGCTAGTATGAGCACATGTAATTTTGCTTTCTGTAAAATTATGAAATCAAAGATAGTAAAAACTTATCCGCACTGATGTTTACATCAAACTGATAGATAAGCTAGTAACACTTGATTAATTCAATCTGGAAACGTTAACAGTTGAAGAGAAATGCAGGTGTGCATGTGTAATTAGATATTAAGAAGCAAATTTATGGTATTCCGCAAAGCCGCAAAAGGAGAAGTAGGGGAATTCTAACATCAAAACACATATCAAAGTATAATGATATTACGTTAATTATAACAGTATTCTATTAGAAAAAAAAGTTCACTTGAAAAAGAAAAGGAAAGAGGCAATTAAATTTCTTCTGAACAGTTATTGAGTATAAACTTATTTTAGCTGCTAACTGTGAAACAACTTATGCCAAACCAAGAAAACCTTGGTAGCAGAGATTTTAAGAGTAATCGTGGTTGTCCCAAAGATGATCTTTAATTGGGTTATTACTCATGTCTCCCAAAGTTAACAAGTTTTTGTCGCCCAACCATCTATGTAAAGATGCTGTATATGTCGCAGCCTTCATAAACAAAATGAATGAAGGCCCAAGGGCTTTTATCCATCAGATATGAATGAAAGGGGATGACACCACTCTAATGATTGGAAAAATCCTAGAAAAGCCACTTCCATCCTTTGGCCCAAAAAGTACACTATTCTATAAAATCCCATAAAAAGTCTTCTAAGAGAATAGGTAAAATATCCATATATAGCCTCTGGTCCTTCACTATTTTTCGTCATATCTGGTGATCTACTGTATCATACTCTACGTCCTGTTCCTCTAATTTCACAGTCACCAAGAACCTTATGCTTACTGTGCAAAAAAGAATCATGCATAAGATCAGTTATACCATATACTGTCTTCGAATTCAATTAAGACAATTCTATTGTTAGATTAAGTACCTGTGGTGGATCATATCCAACATACTCAATAGGGATATCCTTGTGCTCTGATGGAATCTACTTGCCACAAGGTACTTTAATGTCATCTGGTCTAGCTGGAATTATCGAGATCGAGAAACAGGATCTTAGCTTTCTTTTGTCATAAACCTAGAGAAGCCAAAATGCCATAGAACCAATCCAAGAGAAGATCATGGGGGATTTGCATTTTCTCAATGCCATCTACGGAGCTTCGAATTCTTCAATCACTGACAGTCAAAATTCAATCTGAAAAATTTCTTAAATCATCCTAATACGTGCCTAACAGATTTCTTTGCAATTTCATATTCCTCGTTAGCTGTTAGATTTCACAATGGACCCATAAATTGGAAGAATTTGGAGGACTATCAGAACACAATAAAGCAATACATGAATAATAAGAACAAAAGCCGAGCAGTTGGGTTATTTGAGTGTCGTTGGTTATTGTGGTAGTTTGATGCCTTCTATGCTGTCCAACTCTTGCCTGATTTGGAGTCTATATCTGTTTTTTATCTGCAGAATAAGTGTATAGAATCGACTCTTCTCTCTCTCCTATCATAAGGCCGCTCTAATAAAGTCCAAACAACACACCCTCTTCTGATAGGGAATAACATGGACCACTTCATTGAGAATATTAACTGCCTCTTGGATGCTTCCTCATTCACACAATAAAGAAAGAGAACTTATAATAGATTTTGTTTCAATCTTGTTTTCAACTCTGCCAAGAAAATCAATGACAGGTTTTGATTGAAACATCTCCCTCAAAATGTATCGAGATTCTTCCATCCTTCCTTTATCATGAGCCTCTCACCAAGTACATGAAAACCAAAAAATCAGGTGGCGTACCTTTCATTTTGAACTCAGAAAAGAACCCAAGAGCACCTTCCTATGTCTCCGTTCTTACAATAGCTGTTAAGTACTCCACCGACAGTGAATTCATCTGGTGTTAGTCCTTTAGCTTGTTATCATAGTGAAGCTTCAACATTTCATGTAGTTGACCTAAGTCGCTACATCCATCAAGGAATGAATTGTATATGTGAGTATTCAATCTAAAGATTCTTTAGGGACATTTCCTCAAACAACTTCCTTGCATCTTCTAAAAGACCTTTTGATAAAGTGTCAATGGCTATTACCATGTGATTTCTGAAGGAATTATATAATAAACAGTAAAGTCATAAACAACCATTCAAGAACTGCTGATTAAGGTTATTTTTAATTTTTCCTTCACAAAGATCTCTCTCTCACATCCATTTTTCTAGAGATTTACGTGATGGCAAAATTGGAAACTTCATGGACCTATGATATGGAATTCATGCTTATTATCAAGCTGATCAAATTCCAATTTTTTTTTGGAGCATTGTCCTAAAACTTTCAAGTGGCTTATTAATTGCGCTGCCACTTGGTTTAATGCGGTGCTTCTTCCTCTCCTTCTAATAAATATATAGATTTAGAGGTATTTAAAGGCTCTATATCGGCTTGATTTTATGAATAAAGGGTGCGTTTTTGCTACACAATGTTTGATTGCTGTCTACTTGTGCTGGAATTTTCAATGGAATTTATGGAAATGATATTGTGGTTCTCTGTGTTGCTGATATTCACTGTCATCTGTTGATTTGATATGAAAATATCTTGGTTTTTATATTTTTCTACTTGATACAAAGAAATAGAAATGAACTTGGAATTGTTTAGGAATTTCAATGAATTTGAGATAAATCATAAACATTTAATGATGGGAATTATCTGAATTCCTGGGTCTATGAAATAAAAAAGAATGTGTCTCACTCATTTTCAGGTAAGATTTACTACTTTTTTGTGTGCTCGGGGAGGGTTATATAGATAAAAATAAAACATTAACCGAGTGGAATCAATGACTTGAGCATTTCTATTAAGGGCCTTTACAAAGGTATAGGTGGCTGCTGAGCCTGGGCCATCTCATCCTTGAAATTGGAAGACCAACTCATAAGTCAATGGTGGAAAAAACTCGTGTTTGATATAGGTTTCTTGCTATTGGGTTTCCGGTTTCCTAAGTTTCCTCCTGGTGACATTTTCTATCCACATATTTACCTCCCACTGATATTGTTTTCCAGGCTAAGAGGAGAAAGCTTGGACTACTTGAGGATGATGATGTGTCCAAACTGGAAGATCCGACTTCAATGAAAGAAAAAGTTGGAGGAGGAAGGGTAAATGATGGCTCATCTTCTTTTGTTAAACAACGAGGTAAGCGGAATTTTTTCTTTATGTTCATTATTTGTAGTTGGCAAAGGAAGTGGGAGTGATATTAGAGGGTTTACTCCTTTTTTCTTTCTTTGATCTTGATGCTTGATTTTATGATGTAGATAACTCTGAAAGGGCTTTCTACAAGGAGTTGGTCAAAGTAATTGATGCTTCGGATGTAATTTTGGAAGTGCTTGATGCTCGAGATCCTCTTGGTACCCGCTGTCTTGACATGGAAAAGATGGTGATGAGAGCAGGACCTGAGAAACATCTTGTGTTACTCCTCAATAAAATTGGTATTTTTTTTGTTCTATTATTGTTAGCATTATCCTGTATCTGCTTGGGTTTTCTTTTATTTTACGATACTTATCGAAGATAGCTACAGTGATATACCCATGTCTTGTACTATGTCATTCAGAAAGTAAAAGGCTGTTGGTTGGAGTTTAATCATAGAAGCACAAAGAAGCGGATATTGGTTATGATGTGTGAAATATATATATCTAAATATAATATGTATGTGTACGTGTCTCAGCTTTTCAGCCTTTTGATATAGGTCACTAACCTATATTCTGGTCTGTTTTTTTTTTCTGGAAATGTTGCATCAGATTCCTAGATTGTTGATGGTTCATACAATGTTCTGTAGAGAAACTTTGAAGGGTTACTTTTTCATTGTTACTTGGATTAGATCTTTTACTTCTCAACTATTTTCTCCAGATCTCATTCCTCGGGAAGCTGCAGAAAAGTGGCTAAAGTATCTAAGAGAGGAATTACCAACGGTTGCTTTCAAGTGTAGCACCCAAGAACAGAAGTCAAACCTGGGTTGGAAGCCTTCCTCAAAGGCTGGTAAGAGTAAGACTAGCAATCTTCTGCAGACCAGTGATTGCCTTGGAGCCGAGACACTGATAAAATTGCTGAAGAATTACTCACGAAGCCATGAGGTACTTCCAGGATCATCTTTATGGGGTTCTCTAGTTTGTGTTGCAGTTGAGTTTTGGAATATGCATTGGAACTTCAACTTGTATACTTTTTGCACAAAGTGCTAGTAACTAATGGGTTTAATTGTTTTCTTCCTCATTCAGTTAATTTCATTTCAAATGAATGCTTTTGGGACATCAAAATTCTAATGGATAAAGCCAGGTGGAATTTAAAATCTACAGTAGCTTGACATTATAATCCCCATTTCTCAAATCCTCTCTTACACTTTGGATATTTCAAGTCTCTTATCTCTGTCAGTTGTGTGTGTGTTGGGTCTCTGAATGTGTTATTAAGAGAACTTTGCTTCTAAGAATCAAGATGAACTAGGAGACATTAAACTTCGTCATCAACATCAACATCGAGAAGTTGTTTGAGCTTCTCTGGCAAAGTTACTTGCACTTTACATGCTCTTTCAAACCTTGAACTTATCGTTTGACAAAAAAAACTTGAACTCATCATATGTGCAGCTTGTTTAGCTGCATTTAGGTGGGTGCACCTTGAAATGGCTATCTTGTCACATGTAAATGCCCAATTATACTTGACCACTATCGACATGGGTGCGTTCTATGGTAAAATTCTTGTGCGTTTAGATGCATAAGAAGAAAGGTTTTGGAGGAATAAAATAAGAAGAAATTTAAAGTACTTCATAGACCTTTCTTTGTCTAGTTTAGTCAATCATGTTAAATCATTTTGCAGTATGCTTGAGTTATTCTTTGTTACCCACTAATGATAATTTCTTGCAGATCAAGAAATCAATCACTGTAGGAGTCATTGGTCTACCAAATGTTGGTAAAAGTAGCCTGATTAATAGCTTGAAGAGATCTCACGTAGTCAATGTAGGTGCTACTCCAGGATTAACGAGATCCCTGCAAGAAGTCCAGTTAGATAAGAATGTTAAATTGCTGGACTGCCCCGGGGTTGTGATGCTTAGGTCTGCATCTGAGGATGATGCATCTATTGCTCTTCGAAATTGCAAGAGGATAGAGAAGTTGGACGACCCAATTGGTCCTGGTAATTGGATTTTGTTTCCCATTTTTGCTTCTGATTCTACTCTTTCAATAGTATTGATGTATCTAATTGCTAGTTCTGTGGGTTTACAGTGAAGGAGATTCTCAAACTTTGTCCAGAAAGAATGTTGGTTACCATATACAAGGTTCCTACCTTTGATTCCGTGGATGACTTTCTTCAGAAAGTTGCTATGGTTAGGGGTAAGCTCAAAAAGGGAGGAATTGTTGATGTTGATGCTGCTGCAAGGATCGTTCTGCACGACTGGAATGAGGGTATGTGTGAATACCATTTAGTTCCCTTCTAAAGAATTAAACTTCAAAAATATGTGGGAGTTTCACGCTCATAGCTGAAGTCACCATATTATTAAAATCTGATGTCCCATTGACACATTCTAGGGAAAATTCCATACTACACCTTGCCCCCAACCAGGAACGAGGGGGAGCATTCAGAGGTCAAGATAGTTTCAGAACTTGGGAAAGAATTCAATATCGATGAAGTTTATGGAAGTGAATCCTCTATAATTGGAAGTCTGAAATCTGTCAACGATTTTAACCCAGTTGAAGTTCCATCAAACCGGCCTGTTAGCTTTGATGATAGCATGCTCGAGGTAAGTGATTTCCCTGTTATACTTCTAGGAATACTACTTGTATTTAATTACTGTTGTATTCTGTAATTGCTGTACCTTTGACCATTTCTGAACTTCAAATGTTATCAGTTTTAGATGATTGTATCTAGTTTTGTATTTAAAGGCTGCTTTGGCTATTAAGTCATCTTGGAATACTCTTTGAACCCAATTATCATACATGGCCATTTTTTTTTTCTGCGTTCTCCATTTATGAGAATGATTCTCACAACTATAGTCAACTATAATCTTTTTCAAAACAAAGTCTTGAATTATGTTTCCTATTTACATTTCAGGACAATTTGCAGCAGCCATTGGCTGAAAATGATAATGCCACAGAAAACCTTGTTAGTGAGAATGGAGATGAGCCAATGGATACCGGAGAAGGAGATGGAGCCCAGACAAGGGGCAAAAGTGCTAGTAGTAGACAGAATGAGAAGTTATACGGTGAGGAAGGCATGTTGAACACTAAACAGAAGAAAGCTGAGAAGAAAAGGAGGAAGAAAGACAAGCCCTCAACTGCCAGTGATATGGATGGCGATTATGACTTCAAGGTAGATTATATCAAGAAGGATTCTGCTATGGATGATGCTGATGAAGTTGTAGCAACTGATGAAAGTAAGAACAACAGATTTGAGCTGCCATCTGGGGTTGAGTTGGATAATGAGTGACGATAAACTCCCAGCTAGGAACTATGCTTAAAATCAGTTTTTGTGGTTGCTGAATTTTTGTTTGCCTTGTAAAATATATTTGATACCAGAAACCATCTTTCTGTTGTACTAAATTGAGGCAATTATATATCACGAGAAACATTTTTGTCCATTGCATCTGTCTATTTCCTCAGTTTTTAGTTTGTCTCATAAGTTACAGACGAAATATGTAAAACGAGTCCACCGACATCATGTAATTTGTAAGTCAAATTTTTGTCTCTCTGTTCTGTAGATTAGAAAATTTCTTAATGTGGTGATAGCTTTATCTCTATAATACAAGTTTTTGCACCAGTAACACGACTTACAACATTGTACTAGAATTTATTAAGTTTTATCAACAATGCAAAGTGAAAAGGTACAATGTTTATTGTGAAATGGTATTCACAGAGAGAGTTATATTTCCTCTTCCACAAGTATCATACTGTTCCATTGAACAAATCTAAACTAGGTATAACAAGATTTCATCACAAGGATGAATGTAATACAACTACAGTATCAGTCTCCATTTGATATCCCTAGCTCAGAGTCCTTGGCAGGCTGGGAATTTATGTTTGTTCGTGGACTAGCTACGTTCCCAGAAGCTGAGGCTGCAGTTGCTGTCGATGTATCTGCTTCATACGAGTTGGAAATAAGTCCTTGTGTTTCCATTGTTTCACGTGCTGCTTTCTCTTTGGCTTGTTTGGCTCTTTCAAGAACCTCCTCCTGTTTTTGCACAAACCATTGAGGTTACACATTTCTGGCGAATTAGTATATAAACTTAAATTACTAAGTTTTTTCTGGGTGGAAACAACTCTGGAGATCCAAGAATCATAAACAAGAATTTCATAGTTACAATGCTTAGCCTGTGCGTAACATAGTAAAGATACACAGACTAATTGTGTGTTTACCAAGAGGAAACAATATGTAAAATTTCATCCTTCTCTGATTTTACAGGGTTTCTTGTAATTGTAGGTAAATGCCAATACGAAACTATTAAATATCATTGAATGAGGGCCTCCCAAAGAAAAATAAAACAAATTGCTCAGATCATTCATATTAACTAATCTAAATTTATAGCATCTAGTTTTCCAACTTGAACTACTTAATACCTGAAAGTCCTGAACTTGCTTTTGTTGCTCTGCTTGCAATCTGCCAACTGTACTTAGGAACTCCCCTACTGTAGACTCTATGCGCTCAGTAACTGCTTCCGCCAGAGCTTTACCTAAGAAGAATGCATCAAGGATATTCTTACTCTCATTTTCACCTGCAAAAGAGATGATTCTAGTTGTTGGAAGATATGCAGGAATCTAGCCAAGATTGATGAAACTACAAATTAGTGACTAATTTCATAATCAAAAGAAAACCTGATGACACCCTCCGCACACCCAACTAAACCAAAGCAAGAGGAAAAAGAAAGTCTAGAGAAACCAAAAAGAAATGCGAAGAACTAAAGAAATGTGTATTCTCAGTTTCAAGTTACAAAGCAAGTCTCATTGAACCGCTACTACAAATCATAAAAAATTGCGGGCTCTTCAAATGGAGAAAAAAAAATATATAGGAAAATTGACACCCTCACCCAAAAAGAAATGAGGAAGAAGAAGAAGTGAAGAAATTGTGAAAAACAAAATGAATTTATTCCAAATGAAGGGAGATGTCCCAGGACAGAAGGACCGTACAATAGGCAAGAACTTCCAAGGCAGAAGATGACGTTGCAGTCAGCAGAAGTTTGCATTCTGGACACAAAATGAAAGAATAAGCTACCTACTAATTCTAATTGATCATTATGTAGAACTTGTATATCGAGGAAGACGTAGGCCTTAAGGTGCTTCTCTTTTTCTGTTGAACATCTTGATGATTCATTCTACTTGGTTACTTTGTGTGGTCACTATTAGATCTCCTTGTAAGTCACAGTCATAGCTTCTAAGTTCAAATTATACATATCTCTCTGACCAGCCGGCAGCCACATGCTTACCAAATAGGTACTACTTTAAGACAAGGTAGGGCATAGTTAATAATACAGTCCAAAGGCTTCGACTATTACCCAACATCCATAGCTTAAATATACCCTATGACTAGGCAGGATATACCGTCACTCCTTCATATCACCTTTGCTAAACAATGCTTTTCAGCATACAAGTAACACAACACCATACCATATTAGTTCCAAGGACGAAGACTAGAGCCAAATATGTGTAATGAGCGATATTCCCTACTGAATAACAAAAAATTATGATGATATAGCAGTGGAGAAATGATCAGAGACAACCATATTAACCCAATTCAAGTTAGCCAATACAGTTTTTAAAGAAACAGGACTGAAACAAGAATTCTTTGCCCCTCCCTTTGTACCAAGAAGCAAGTCCAAAACACAAGTGTAATGGATTCAACTATTAGAAATTACTCTTCTGACATATATTATGCGACACCCTTTCCTTTTCAATCTATCTAAAAAGAATGACATCCTTTTCTTTTTTGAATTTGTTTAAATTAATATTCCCAGTTTAAACTTAATGACACGACTTGTGGACCCACTTGATAAAGTTCATTCTTTTACAATGAGAGAGAAAAAGAAAGACACGTGAAACCCTCACCGAGCACTCATTTAATAGGATAATTAGGGTAGTTAGGATATATTTGGCTTATATGTCAAACATCTTCTTCAATTTATCAAACTCCATATCCGGTCAAACACCTACATATAACACAGGAGAGGGAGTATTAGTTATGGAGATATCTCAGACATCTTGAATAAGGAGATGGGATGCGTTTGATAGTTAGAGTTCTATCTCTAGGAAGGAAGACACTATTGGGAAGCTCACTCTAGGTCAGGCTCAAAGTAGAAGGTCGAACCTAATATCTAGCAACAACCATAAAGTTAAAACTAATCGATATGGACATGTGAAGATTTCTTTTTTTTCTTTTTAATTCTCCGGGATCAATAGTGATTCCTAATTTTAGACAAGTTTCCTTTGAAGTAGTTATGACTGCCAAGTATATCTGGTATCTTACTCCTTGCGACTCAAGGCCCCAACCGACCAGTTAGACAATTTGCAAAAAGGAGAAACCATATTAGACAATTTGTAAAAAGGAGAAACCATAACTTATCATCATGGATACCTAAAGCAAGTGGCTGAATTCAAGATCTTCAGTCAGTACGTTTTCAGTCACTGATGCCACAACAACAAGAAGTTTTGAGACAGTAAATGTACAATACCACAATACAGCAGCAGACCTACATTATGACTATAGGGTGCATGTGCACCCATAATCGGTGGCTCAAGAACAGAAATGTGTGTAGGAAACTATAAAAAGGTCATACTGGAAAAGGAGGTCCATCCTCAAAATGCACTCATGGGTGCCCCTGGCAAGAAGCTGGCCTTTGTTCTTTAATTGCACATCACACAAGTCAAATTCATGTCTTGCACATAGAAGCTCTTTCTTCCTTTTCCTTTTGTCACTTCTATTTGGCACTCGAACTCTAATACGAAAGACTGCTCATGGAAAGTGTGAAAGTGAGAATTAATACACAAGTGATTCCCAGAAGAGGAAGTTTCAAGTATCTTGGGTCAATAATCCAAGAAAATGTGGAGATTGATGATGATGTTAGTCATCGTATTAGAGCGGGATGGATGAAATGAAGGCTCACAATGTCTTGTGTGATAAGAATGTGCCAACAAGACTTACAAGGTAAGTTTTATAAAGTGTTTATGAGACAAACTATGTTATAAAAGGCGGATTGTTGGCCAGTCAAAAACTCGCGCATTCAAAAGATGGAAGTAGCGGAATTGAGAATGTCGAGATGGATGTGTGGCATACTAGGAGAGATAGAATTAAAAATGAAGATTTTCGAGACAGTGAGGGTGACTTTCGTGGTGGACAAGCTGAGGGAGGCAAAGCTGAGATGGTTCAGGCATGTGAATAGGAGATACACCAATGAGAAGGTGTGAAAGGTTGGCTATGGTGGGTATGAGGCGATGAGTTGGGCCAAAGAAATATCGGGCCAGGGTGATAAGACAAGATATGGCTCACTGGTAGCTTATCGAGAACATGACCCTAGATAGGAGGATACAAAGGTAGAAGATTATGGTAGAAAGTGAGCAGAGAGTCGAACATTGTCTAGTTTTCCTTATTAGTATTATTATTATTATTCCTCTCCGACATTCTAATTAATATGCTTCAGTTATCATATTATTTGTTGTTTCTATTATTCTCCTCATTTATTTTTAGCACAATTTCTTCATTATTTCATTTTCATTCCATACTTGATTTTGATATGCATTACTTTAAGTTGAAGGTTTATCAAAAACAACCTCTCTACCTTCGCAAAGTTAGGAATAAATCTACATACACACCACACTCCCCAGACTCCACTTGTTAAATTACACTGGATATGCTATTGCTGTTATTGTAATTCATTAGACATGATTATTTGTGTTTAGTATACTACATATTAGGGGACTGATTTCTTTTGTACACACTTTTTTCCAAGACTAAAACCCTTTCCATCCTTATATTAACTTCAAACCCTACCACTGCCACAACAATAACTGGGTGACAGTAATATACACCAGTACTTTCTTAAAAGGCAAAACATAAATATATGTTTAAAAGATTGTTGAAAAAAAAACAGGACATACCAGGAGGAGGAGGAGAGTTGGAGCTGAAATTACAAGTGAAAGTGAGTGGTGCAACATTTCCACTTCTGTTTGTGGTTGGAAATGAGGAATTCCATGGGGGAATGATGCAATTACGTTGGAGCCGATGAGTAGGAGCAGGAGAATACAGTGAGGAAGTTGTGAATACCCCACTCATATTCTCACTTGGAATTTCAGATCTGATTGATTCACTGATTTTCGATGGGATTTTTTTTTTCTTCCCTGTGGTGGGCTGCTCTACTCATATTCTTCAAATTTGTTTTTAACTTTATAGTACTAATATTTCTATTCATTCTTTCCACTCTTTTTTTGGTAAGGGAGTAGGTGGAGATAAATTTAAAAAAAGGGAAAAAATATCTTTAAATTAGGTAAAATTGATTAAAAATATCTGTGTCATTAATATTTAAGTTCAAAAATGTTCATCTTGTTACTTTTAGGTCAAAAGTGTCATTTTTTAAATAAACATATTGTTTTTCTTTATTTTTTAAAATACATTATTTTCTTAATAAAATATTATTTCTAAAGAATCTTTTTCCTTTTAAGCTCTTTTTTTCCAATTAGAATAGAAATTACATTATATACTTTTTAAATTGATAATATAAGTCATATGTTTATATAAGATTTTAGTAGCATTATCATTATTTTTGTTTTGTTTAGATAATAATTTTAAAAATCCTAATACGAGAGAAAATATTTTGTATTTCTTAACATATTTCAAATTAAAGTAGGATAAACATTTGCTAATATATTTAAAATTTTTAAAGTTAATATGAAAAAGAGTTAACAATAATCCATGTTTTTTAAAGATATTTTGTGATTTGAGTAATGTAATAATTTTTTGTGTTTTATGACATTATAATTGCTACATCTTAATTTTAAAATCGAAAAATGGTCATATTTTCCCCTGTACTCTCAGAAAAGGGTTATATTTACCCCTCATCATACTTTATTGATATATTTATCCTTGTCATCCAATTTTAGGCACATAATTTCCCCTGGACAATTAAGTATCATTTTTCTATTTTTATTATCCTGAAGCTAAAATGACGTCTACGTGTATATATTTTTTATTACAATTTAAAACCTACTCCCTATTTAATATTATCCCAATACAAATATTAAAGAGTAAATTTTAGGTTTAACAAACATAAAAATCATATTTGTATGCTATAACTATAGTTTGCATAATTGCGCTTCATAGAAAATTTTATGTTTGCTATGGAGCATCAGATTTGTATAAATCGCTGACAGGCCTCTCATTTGTATAAAAGCGTAGCGATTGTATATGTATATCGATTAGATAATTGTATATATGTAACTACTATGTATATGTATCAATGATTGTGTTTGTATATCTGCATAAAATTTGAATTTTGTATACAATTGAATCGAAATAAAACATTTGTATATCAAATCTCTCTCTCGCTTTATACAACACAAATCATACATTGTAATTTGTATAATTTGTGTTTGTATAAAGCGAGAAAGAGAGAAAGACAAAAGAGAATAGGGGAAGATCTGTATTTGTATAATTATAAGTGTATATGCCGAAAATATATGTATTTGTATTTGTGTATACAGTTTTCTCTCGCTTTATACAAACACAAACACAATTTATACATTTGTGTTTGTATAAAGTGAGAGAGGCGAGGGAGAGTGGCGAGCGAGATTCTTTGGGGAGAGATGCTACAGATTACAATTGAATGAAACTGTGGTTATAACATTTAATTGAATTAATAGTTTGCTATTTTATACAGTTTTCCAATATTAAAACCTGATCCACCCAATTGTGAAAACCCATTAAACCTATCACTATACCATCCTCTCGGGTTATTTAATACATCAAAATATTGATACAGAGAGAAACGTCATTAATGTTTGTGTATTGTTCATGATATAAGCAGTGGCAGAATCATAAATTTCACGAAGGGTGTCCAAGATTTACACAAGCTAAGTACTTTTTTTTTGAACGAATGAGTATACTAATTTTTTTAAAATTAAACTATGTAATATTAATTATTAATATCTTTACGAAAAATGTACTCAAATTTAAAATCGAACACCATAATATTTAACTTTAATGTTCATGTATGATTTAATATGAAGTGAACGGACATACAAAATAATAAGAGAAAGAGAGGAGAAAAATAACTTAGAATGAAATCACTTTTACGTTTCAAGCTTCCGAGTTTTTTTTTAACGAAAATTATTTATAGAGCTTTTTTTATTTATAATTTTTTTTAAGGTTTGCTTATTAATTTTAAATTTTAACTAAAGAAAGTCAAAAGTCAAATCGAATAAAAATCACCTACTCTTCTAAAAAGCGGGAAAAAAACCCTAAAGTTGCACTTGAAACCACTACACTATAGCACCTTATTATGTTAAGGGTGTCCAAAATATGTTATTTAACCACTTTGTGTATCACTTTACTTGTATATACAATATTATTTTTCCGACGAAGAGTGTCCAATTGGACACCCTCGCAACAACGTAGTTCCGCCTTGTATATAAGTGGTATAACTAGAACTTGAATGACTCAAACCAGACATGAGACTCTCAGTTCATGAGTAAATTAATTCTATTTACAAATAAGTTCAATTCCTTTGGCACATATACAGAGACGTATCCAAGATTTTGGTAAGATAGATGCACGGTTAAGAAAAAATGCATCTTAAATATAAATTTGATCAATTTAACTTTTTGGTTCTTGTAACACCTCGGTCTTAGAAAGAGTTAATTTTAGAAAGAACTACATTGGAAAGAGCTAAATTGAGATTTGGGCAAGTTAAACTTCAATTGTGAGTTTAGAGTCAACTTCAAACGACTATAACTTTCAGCACAAGATGAGTTAGGTGACCCATGAGATATCAAATGAAAGATATTTGAATCCTCTTTCCAACGCCACCGAGTTTGGTCAATTGTGAGTTCAGATGATGAAGATATGCCCGTTTGAGTTCAGCCTGTCCAATTAAGGAAAGTTCATCCGAATTAAAGAGGGATATTTTGGTCTTTTCCTTACCCCATTAGCTTTAAGCATTTTTCACCCAAATACGGGTCTAAACTGATTTAGATCAGTTTTCACAACTCTGAACACGCTTAAGATTTTAGAGAGAAGCTCAAGAAGAGAAAAATGAGAAGTTCAAGCATTCGTTCAAGATTCTTGCGATTGTTGAGGAGTTTCGCCAAGGATTTGATTCCTTACGAAGTATGTAAGTTCTCATATTGTGTCACAACCCGAGCCTACACCCTGAACGTGGCAGACACTCGAGAACCATTACTGGCCTCTAAGCGAACCCTCATCCTGGCTGACTACAAGCGGAAGACTAACTCATGCATACACAAGCATCAAACTGAAAGACATGCTAAATTAAAATATAATAAATCTCAAAACTCTCTGAATATACTAAGTATGAAACATAAGTTTTAAATAAAATATCTGAAACTGAAAGACTCCTCAAAACTGTCTATCTATGAAGCCTCTACTATATATAGATGAGTGTCGAAATAAGTCCCACGACTACTCAAAATACTACTAATACTAACAACTCATAAACTGGAGTCCTCCAAAAGTAAGGAGACCTCACTCGAAAGTTGTCAAGCGGATGAAGTGATCTCAACAGACTCTTGTTGAGGATCCTAAGAACCTGTATCTGCATCAATAAAAGATGCAGGTCGAATGGCATCAACACATTAAATGTACGAGTATGTAATATAGTTGAATAACAAATAACTGAAAGAAAGGACTGCAATAGATAACAATGAACTCAAGCTGAATGTAAAGAAATAAAAGAGTTAAATCATTTAAAGCTTTACAAAATACTTTCTCACCTCTGAACTCAACATAATAAGTGATATATAAACGAATCAACTCTAGAATCTTAATGCATAACATATAGCAATTCAATAATTAGGAATAAAATTTCAAAAAGAATCAAGAACTCAAGAACTCAAAATCAACTTATCTCAAGAATACTCAAATCTAGGGATAGAATCCTAGATTTCTCTTTTACTGATTTGGAAGTAGATGTTGGGCATGAGGACGAACTAGTCGAACACTATGATAGCCTTACATACCTTGAAGAACAAGCTTCTTGAAGAATATTGAAGAAGAACTTGATTAGAAGCCTTGAAACCCTAGCTTGAAGGAGAACAATCAAGAAAACCTTTCTTGAGATTCTTGAATTACTTTCTTGAAATCTCTGTGGCCAAGAATTAGGATTTTCATTAATGATTTATAATTGTACGAATAAATTTGAGTTGGAAAAAATGGAATTCTTGGAGAAAAACTTACCTTGAAGAAGAATCTTGTAAAAGATTGAAAGAATCTTGAATGGAGTCTTCTACTTTGATTTTTCCTTAGGGTTTTGCCTTAGGGTTTGAGAGATAAGAGAATGACGGATTAGGAGATGAAAATCTGATTTTTTTGTGTCTTTAATTAGTTAAGAAATTCGTTTAGAGTTTTCTTAGAGGTAAAAAGATAAAACGACCCTTTTTAATGTTTTCCCGTCGGCTAATTCGTCACAGTACTGTATCAGGTTATTAAAATGGTCATAAATTTTTACTTAAACCTCTGATTGTTGTGAAATTGGTGGAGTTTGGAAATAAGATTCAAATACCTTTAATTTAATAGGTTATATGTTACATAACACTTTATATTCTAAGAGATATGGTTGTTTGAAGTTGACCAAAGTAGAATCTTACATCAAAACTTAATCGATGAGGAAAATTTCAACTCTACTTTGTGCTTAGAGTTTCTAGTGACCTTAATTGATATTCAAAATCATTACCACACTAAATATTTACCTTTACACATATGGGGAATTTAAGAATCACCCGATATGGCCCTACAAGTAAATGAAGAATGGTTTGAGTCTTGTAACACCCGGAAAACTAGTAGGAGAAACTAGAGCTTTACGTGAGAATTTTTGAGTTTGATGTGGGGTTTAAAAGTGTAAAATGGTTTCCTGAACTTAGGTTGAGGGGTTGAACGTCAAGGTATGACCCCCAAGGACCAACCAAAGGCCCTTGAGGAGGACCCTAAAGACTAAACCCCAAGACTGCCCAAGGCAGCCCAAAAAAGGTCACCTACGGATGGCACCTACAACCAGTAGGTGGACCCACGTCCCATAGGTGGGGGTCGTGGGTCAAGACCTGATTTCCCCTATTTTTCAAGCCCTAGACCTAGACCCACGATTGACCAGAACGGTCCGTGGGTCCATCAACGCCCCGTAGGTGGGGGCAGTTTAGGTAATTCCTAATTAAGTTAGTTTAATGTAGGGTTTTTTTATATTGATTATTTAGTTTATTTAATACTTTTTAAGCTATTAACTAACTCATTACCTCATAACTCCCAAACCCAAAATCATAACCAACTTAACCCTTTCCAAAAATCTTCTCTCTAAAATTCCATTGAAGAAGAAGAAGAATATCAAGTTAGGCCTTGAAGGAGGGGGCTTTATCAAATGATTTTGGTTGAATTTCTTCATCTAAGGTATGTTAGTCTTGATTCATGGTAAAGCTTTCTTCCATGGAGCCTTCAAACTTTCAATTTCAAAGAAGAAAATTCTTCAAAACCTAGATTTTCACTACAAGTCATGGATTCTTCCTAAAAACATTTTCAATGATTTAATTATGATATATTAAGATTGAATTACTGTTTTATGGTGGTTTTTATGATAAAATCTTTCATGAATCCATGAATTCTCCATAACCCTAATTTATGACTTTGTGATGTGGGTGAATTGTAGTAAGATGAATAGTATGGAATTGTTCTTGTAGTAGTTTAATTACTTGAATCATGTTATTATCCATGCCTAATTGTAGTAATTCTAGGTGTGTTGGTGAATTATGATTCATGGTCCTTTAAAGGCAAATCGTGAGATTTTGTATAATCATGATGCTTATGTACATGCTTTGTGAATATATTGAAAGTAATGTGATCATGACTATAATGCAATTGTGTTGATGTTGAAAGGCTATTCTCAATTATACACTTGTGAATTATGATTACATGTTGTGAAGGTTTCCTCAATGTATAATGTACCTTGAATTGGTAGGCTTAGGGCATCCTCTTCTTGTGTAACTAAAAGTATCTTAAATTAATGAACCTTGAATCGGTAGGCCAATGGCATCCCTTTCATAAATGATTAATGATGTATTCTAGGATTTGTCTTGAATCGGTACACCAATGGTAGCCATTTCATAATGAGTCTATGAACTACTATAATGATGAACCTTCAATTGGTAGACCAAATGGTAGCCCTTTCATGAGGATTCAATGAGCTATACTAATAATGTACCTTGAATCGGTAGGTTTATGGAATCCTTTCATGTGTTTAATAATGTACCTTGAATCGGTAGGTTAATGTCACCCTTTCATGTGTGCAATAATGTACCTTGGGTCGGTAGGCCAATGTCATCCCTCTCATGTGTAATAATGTTAAAAAGAGAATGAACTACTCTATGGGAATTTAATGCTTAGAACCAAGTGGATATTGTAATAATGTACCTTGGGTCGGTAGGCCAATGACATCCCTCTCATGTGTAATAATGTTTAAAAGAGAATGAACTACTCTGTGAGAATTTAATTTTTAACACCGAGTGGATATTGTAAGGTGGAAGCTCTTCCCATGATATGCCGGGTTTCTATTAGCACCTTCCTTATCCCATAACTATGTGCCCACATAGGTTTTTAGCTAGTGGATCCACCTAATCTAAATTACCCGTTCTACCTTAGGCAAGTAGACCAACTCTTTTCGGTATGGGACATGACACCGGATTCCATAATTTGCTCACATGATCTATGTCGATTATGGCTTATTCCCATCACGTGATTTATGTGCTATGGTTACTCAAGAGGTTTTATGAAGTGTGGGTGGTAGTATGGGATGCCATTCATGAATTGCACGAGTAGGCTTTGAGAGTGGCTATGGTGTGTTTCTCAAATGTCACAATGTCTAATGAAAAGAATGTGATTATAATGATGCTAATGAGAATGTTGACTTAAATGCTAAATGTAATAATGAATGCTTAACCTGGATTGTTATTATGAGTTTCTTTCCTTGTCATGACTTATTGAATATGAATGTTCCTTGTCTATGGTGGCCTCAAAAGGATACTTAGTATGAGTGGTATTATGGGATGCCATTCATACATTGCACAAGTATAACTTAGGGTTGCCTAAGATGATGGTTCTATTATGTTATAATGGTTTGCATGATGAATATGCTTGTGGCTTATGCCTTTATACTAAAGTTCATGATGTTTCTCAAACTTGGCATATAGTATGGTTTTCAAATAGAATGTCCTTTTTAGCATGATTTTTGTATGGCTATCATACTTAGTGCATTTTTGTGCAAACCCATATTTCTTCTACATTTTTTACAAAGTGTAGGTTCCGGTGTTTGAGGTGCTCTTCTATTGTTCAAAGCTTGGATTGACTATTCTCCAAAGCTATCGATGAGTCCTCATGGTTCGAGGACGAGAGTTGTTCATTTCTATTTTTCTTTCATGTTATTTTACGTTTTGGACTATGTTGAAGGGCTTTGACCCTATTGTTGATTCAAAGTCGTATTAGATGGCCATGTGAGACAAAGTTATACTTCCGCTTGATTTTAAATAAAAACTTCGATTATATGGATAAAAGTTTTTAAATTTCGTACCATTTTCTTATGTCTTATGTTATGAATGCTATGAGGCTTGTATGAGGATCTTACATGTTGTGTACGCCGTGTCACATCCAGGGTGTAGGCTCGGGTTGTGACAAACATGGTATTAGAGCACAAGATTTTGGGATGGTTTAGGATGATGTCTCATAAGCCACGTCTAGTAGAGTCTTGTTCATGAGTGTGAAGCGCACCACATTTATGAAAGAGAGGGTATAAGATGTTACTTCTTTCACTACTCTTGAGTCGTGCCATAGAGTTTAACTCTATAAAGTCCATCTCCTAATCCGTCTTTTGTATCTTCAGGATATGAATACACGAAGGGCTAACGTAAGGAGAATGGAGGGTAATAATGTCAATGATGAAGCGCCTCAATAGAACCAAGTTCCTTAAGGAATCAAGCTCTGATTAACCCTCTGGCTATGTCGGATGAGGAAATTAGGTCGGCTCTTTTAATAATGGCTCAAGCCGTGACAACTCAAGCCCAAGCTATGACAGCCCAAGCCAATAGGGATGGTGGGACTCATGTGAACCCTAATGTGAGCACTACGACTTCTAGATTGAGGGATTTTGTTGGGATGAATCCTCCCGTATTTTATGGTTCCTAGATGGGAGAGGATCCTCAAGAATTTATGGATGAGGTGTATAAGGTAGTGGATTCTATGGGGGTGACTTCGGTAGAAAAGGCGGAGATAGCCTCTTACCAATTGAATGATGTGGCTCAAGTTTGGTTTACTCAATGGAAGAAAAATAGGCCGGTAAGAGCGGTTCCCATAGATTGAGAGGTGTTTAAGAGCATTCACTGATAGGTTCTTTCCCTGTGAGTTGAGGGAGGCTAAGGTAGAAAAATTCATAATCCTTAGGCAAGGTAGCATGAGTGTTCAAGAGTATACTTTGAAATTCATCCTATTGTCTAAGTATGCTCCATCTATGGTGACAGAGTTGAGGGATGAGATGAGTAGATTTGTGACGGGTGTGTCAGACTTAGTTG
Organism: Solanum piurae; assembly: GCA_029582685.1. NCBI lineage: Eukaryota > Viridiplantae > Streptophyta > Magnoliopsida > Solanales > Solanaceae > Solanum > Solanum piurae. The sequence goes on from JAJOOO010010241.1 coordinate 24,704, forward strand.
AGGAAGAATGCCTTTCGACAATGCTCCATGATGACATGAATATCTCTATGCTTATGGTGTTTTCCCAACAAATGGAGGAGTCAAAAATCAAGAAAAAGAATAGGGAGATGAAAAGAGCTAGGTTCAATGAACAAGGTCAACAAAGGTTCAAAAAGAGATCCTCTAACCAAGATCCTTCCAATACTCCTAGCGTTAACCAAAAGAAAAGTAATGGGTCTCCATTTCCTAAACCTACTTGCACCAATTGTGGAAAGAAGCACCATGAGAAGTGCCTAGCCGGTACAAATGGGTGTTATGGTTGTGGAAAGAGTGATCATCAAGTGAAAGATTGCCTTACACTCTCGACAAAAGAGAGAGATACCAAACAATCTTCTCTTAGTGGCCCGGATCCTAATGCTCCTAAGTATGGTCGTTTCTATGCACTCCGATCTAGAGAGGACAAAGGATCCCTTTCGGATGAAGGCATCGGTAGGTTGATAACTCCTTATAGATGTAAATGTTTTATTAAGGTCCCTATGCTATTTGTTAGATTTTCATGTTAGCCTTAGTATGGGTTTACTCCCAAGGGGGAGATGGTATGCTTAGAAGGCAAGGTTGTTGAGAGTTCCGATATCCTTATCTCTTTCTTCTATTCTTTTTCAAGCTTGAGACAAAGAGTTCCTTGTGACTTGTTTCATGTTTTGGATTCATGTGTGATTTATGTGTTTCCATGGTCTACTTATGTTATGCATGTTCTTGATGAATTTATGTTGAATGAGAAAATGAGTTTTTCATGATTTATGTTCCTCATGTTGATGTGCATTTAGTATAAGTTGCCTATATGATTCATGAGGTGAATTATTGAACATGCTTTATTGTGCTTTTGAGAGTAATTGCATAATTGGTTACATGATGTTATATGAGCATGCTTTGAGTTGAAGAAGGTAATTCCTCCAATGATATGAGAAATGTTGAAGTTTTCATGCCTAATGGGTTGTTAGATGTAGTTTCTACTCCCTTGTGTTGCATTGAGTATATTGAGATAGAGTTGACGTATCCTCCTTGTTTTGTGCATTATTTAGATGTTTCATGCATGATGAGCTGCTAGTCTTGAGTCTTTAATTCCGTAAGGTGTTTATAAATGTCATTCGAGGACGAATGTTCCCAAGAGGGAGATAATGTAACACCCGGAAAACTAGTAGGTGAAACTAGAGCCTTATGTGAGAGTTTTTGTGTTTGATGTGGGGTTTAGAAGTGTAAAATGGTTTCCCGAACTTAGGTTGAGTGGTTTAGGGGTTAAACGTCAAGGTACGACCCCCCAAGGAGAAACCAAGGGTCCTTGAGGAGGACCCTAAAGCCTAACCTCCAAGACTCCCCAAGACTGCCCAAAAAGGGCTATTTACGGATGGCACCTACGACCAGTAGGTGGACCCACGCCCCGTAGGTGGGGGTCGTGGGTCAAGCCCTGACTTCCCCTATTTTTCAAGCCCCAGCCCTCGACCCATGATTAACCAGAATGGTCCATGGATCCATCCATGCCCAGTAGGTGGGGGTCGTGGATGGGGTCTGTGTTGCTGCCAAGTCTCGGCCAAGGTGGGGGTAGTTTAGGTAATTCCTAATTAAGTTAGTTTAATGTAGGGTTGTTTTATATTGATTAATTAGACCTATTTAAAAAATTTTAAGCTATTAACTAACTCATTACCTCATAACTCCCAAACCCAAAATCATATTTAACTTAACCCTTTCCTAAAATCATCTCTCTAAAACTCCATTGAAGAAGAAGAAGACTATCAAGTTAGGGCATGAAGGAGGGGGTTTTTTCACATGATTTTGGTTGAATTTATTCATCTAAGGTATGGTAGTCTTGATTCATGGTAAATCTTTCTTCCATGGAGCCTTCAAATTTTCAATTTCAAAGAAGAAAATTCTCCAAAACCTAGGGTTTTCACTCCAAGTCATGGATTCTTCCTAAAAATGTTTTCAATGATTTACTTATCATATATTAAGATTGAATTACTGTTTTATGATGGTTTTTATGATAAAATCTCCCAAGAATCCATGAATTCCCCCATAACCTTAATTTATGACTTTGTGATGTGGATGAATAGTATGGAATTCTTCTTGTAGTAGTTTAATTACTTGATTCATGTTATTATCCATGCCTAATTATAGTAATTCTAGGTGTTTTGGTGAATTATGATCCATGGTCTTTTAAGGGCAAATCGTGAGATTTTGTATAATCATGATGCTTATGCACATGCTTTGTGAATATATTGAAAGTATTGTGATCATGACTATAATGCAATTATGTTGATGTTGAAAGGCTATTCTCAATTATACACTAGTTAATAATGATTACATGTTGTGAAGGTTTCCTCAATGTATAATGTACCTTGAATTGGTAGGCTTAGGGCATCCTTTTCTTGTGTAACTAAAAGTATCTTGACTTAATGAACCTTGAATCGGTAGGCCAATGGCATCCCTTTCATAAATGATTAATGATGTATTCTAGGCTTTGTCTTGAATCGGTAGACCAATGGTAGCCCTTTCATGATGAGTCTATGAACTACTATAATGATGAACTTTGAATCGGTAGACCAAATGGTAGCCCTTTCGTGAGGATTCAATGAGCTATCCTAATAATGTACCTTGAATCGGTGGGATTATGACACCCTTTCATGTGTTTAATAATGTACCTTGAATCGGTAGGCTAATGACACCCTTTCATGTGTTTAATAATATACCTTGGGTCGGTAGGCCAATGTTATCCCTCTCATGTGTAATAATGTTAAAAAGAGAATGAACTACTCTATGGTAATTTAATGCTTAGCACCGAGTGAATATTGTAAGGTGGAAGCTCTCCCCACGATAGGCTAGGTTTCTATTAACACATTCCTTATCCCATAACTATGTTCCCACATAGGTTATTAGTTAATGGATCCACCTAAGCTAAATTACCAGTTCTACCTTAGGCAAGCAGACCAACTCTTTTCGGTGTGAGACATAACACCGAATTCCATAATTTGCTCACATGGTCTATGTCGGTTAGGGATTATTCCCATCATGTGAGTTATGTGCTATGGTTACTCATGAGGTTCTATGAAGTGTGGGTGGTAGTATGAGATGCCATTCATGATTGCACGAGTAGGATTTGAGAGTGGCTATGGTGTGTTTCTCAAATTTCATAATGTCTAATAAAAAAAATGTGCTTATAATGATGCTAATGAGAATGTTGACTTAAAGGCTAAATGTAATGATGGATGCTTAACTTGGATTGTTATTATGAGTTGCTTTCTTTGTCATGACTTATTGAATATTAATGTTCCTTGTCGATGGTGGCCTCAAAGGGATACTTAGTATGAGTGGTATTATGGGATGCCATTCATACATTGCACAAGTATAACTTAGGGTTGCCTAAGATGATGGTTCTATTATGTTATAATGGTTTGCATGATGAAGATGCTTGTGAGTTATGCCTTTATACTAAAGTTCATGATGTTTCTCAAACTTGGCATATAGCATGGTTTTCAACTAAAATGTAGTTTTTAGCATAATTTTTGCATGGCTATCATACTTAGTGCATTTTTATGCTAACCCATATATCTTCTACATTTTTACAAAGAGTAGGTTTCGGTGTTTGAGGTGCTCTTCTATTGTTCAAAACTTGGATTGAATATTTTCCAAAGCTATTGGTGAGTCCTCATGGTTCGAAGATGATAGTTATTCATTTCTAAATTTCTTTCATGCCATTTTACGTTTCAAAATTTGTTGAAGGGCTGTGACCCTATTGTTGATTCAATGTTGTATTAGATGGCCATGTGAGACAAAGTTAAACTTCCGCTTGTTTTTAAATAAAGAATTCGATTGTATGAATAAAAGTTTTTAAATTTCGTACCATTTTCTTATGTCTTTTGTTATGAATGCTATGAGGTTTATATGAGGCTCTTCGGAAATTTATACACCGTGTCACGTCCGGGGTGTAGGCTCGGGTCGTGATAAATATGGTATCAGAGCACAAGATTTTGAGATGGTTTTAGGATGATGTCTCATGAGCCACATCTAATAGAGTCTTGTTCATAAGTGTGAAACGCGCCACATTTATGAATGAGATGCTATGAGATGTTAGGAAACTACACTTATTTCATTACTCTTGAGTCGTGCCATAGAGTTTAACTCTATAAAGTTCATCTACTAATCCGTCTTTTGGATATGAATACACGAAGGGCTAACGCAAGGAGAATGGAGGGTAACAATGTCAATGAAGAAGATCCTCAAGAGAATCAAGTTTCTTAAGGTAATCAAACTCTAATTAACCCTCCGGCTATGTCGGATAAGGAAGTTAGGTCGGCTCTTCTAATGATGGCTCAAGGCGTGACAACTCAAGCCCAATCTATGACGGCCCAAGCCAATAGGGATGGTGGGACTCATGTGAACCCTAATGTGAGTACTACGACTTCTAGATTAAGGGATTTTATTTGGATGAATCCTCCCGTGTTTCTTGGTTCCAAGGTAGGAGAGCATCCTCACGAATTTGTGGATGAGGTGTATAAGGTAGTGGATGCTATGGGGTTGACTTCGGTAGAAAAGTTGAATCGAGGCTTACCAATTGAATGATGTGGTTGGAGCTAGCTGCTTACCAATTGAATGATGTGGCTCAAGTTTGGTTTACTCAATGGAATAAAAATAGGCCGGTAAGAGCGGGTCCCATAGATTTGGAGGTGTTTAAGAAAACATTCATTGATAGGTTCTTTCCCCGTGAGTTGAAGGAGGCTAAGGTAGAAAAATTCATAAACCTTAGGCAAGGTAGCATGAGCGTTCAAAAGTATGCTTTGAAAATAACCATATTGTCTAAGTATGCTCTATCTATGGTGGAGAAAACGAGGGATGAGATGAGTATATTTGTGACGGGTGTGTCCAACTTAGTTGAGGAAGAATGCCGTACGACAATGCTCCATGATGACATGAATATCTCTAGGCTTATGGTGTTTGCCTAACAAATGAAGGAGTCAAAAATCAAGAAAAATAATAAGGAAATGAAAAGTGCTAGGTCTGATGAACAAGGCCAACCAAGGTTCAAAAAGAGATCCTCTAACCAAGATCTTTCCAACATTCCTAAGGTTAACCAAGAGAAAGGTAATGGGTCTCCATTTCCTAAACCTACTTGCACCAATTATGGAAAGAAGCACCATAAGAAGTGCCTAGCCGGTACAAATGGGTGTTATGGTTGTGGAAAGAGTGATCACAAGTGAAAGATTGCTCTACACTCTCGGCAAAAGAGAGAGATTCCAAATAAGATTCTCTTAGTGGCCCAAATCCTAATGCTCCAAAGTATGGTCATTTCTATGCACTCCGGTCTAGAGAGGACAAAGGATCCCTTTCGGATGAAGGTAACTGTATGTTTATAACTCCTTATAGATGTAAATGTTTTATTAAGGTCCCTATGCTATTTGTTAGATTTTCATGTTAGCCTTAGTATGGGTTTACTCCCAAGGGGAGATGGTATGCTTAGAAGGCAAGGTTGTTGAGAGTGCCGACATCCTTATCTCTTTCTTCTATTCCTATTCAAGCTTGAGACAAAGAGTTCCTTGTGGCTTGTTTCATGTTTTGGAGTCATGTGTGATTTATGTATTTCCATGGTCTACTTATGTTATGCATGTTCTTGATGAATTTATGTTTAATGAGAAAATGAGTTTTTCATGATATATGTTCCTCATGTTGATGTGCATTTAGTATGAGTTGCCTATATTCTTCATGAGTTGAATTGTTGAACATGCTTTATTACGCTTTTGAGAGTAATTGCATAATTGGTTTCATGATGTTATGATGAACATGCTTTGAGTTGGAGAAGGTAATTCCTCCAATGATATGAGAAATCTTGAAGTTTTCATACATAATGGGTTGTTAGATGTAGTTCCTACTCCCTTGTGTTGCATTGAGTATATTTAGATGTTGTTGATGTTTCCTCCTTATTTTTTGAATTATTTAGATGTTTCATGCATGATGGGCTGCTAGTCTTTAGTCTTTAATTTCCTAAGGTGTTTAGAAATGTCATTCGAGGATGAATGTTCACAAGGGGGAGATAATGTAACACCCGAAAAACTAGTAGGTGAAACTAGAGCTTTACGTGAGAGTTTTTGAGTTTGATGTGGGGTTTAGAAGTGTAAAATGGTTTCCCAAAATTAGGTTGAGGGATTTAGGGGTTAAACGTCAAGGTACGACCCCCCAAGGAGCAACAAAGGGTCTCTGAGAAGGACCCTAAAGCCTAATCCCCTAGACTCCCCAAGACTGCCTAAAAAAGGCCACCTACGAATGGCACTTACAGCCAGTAGGTGGACCCACGCCCCGTAGGTGGGGGTCGTGGGTCAAGACCTATCTTCCCCTATCGACTCACTATTGACTAGAACGGTCCGTGGGTCCATCCACGCCCCGTAGGTTGGGGTCGTGGATGGGGACTGTGTTGCTGCCAAGTCTCGGCCAAGGTGGGGGTAGTTTAGGTAATTCTTAATTAAGTTAGTTTAATGTAGGGTCGATTTATATTGATTATTTAGACATATTTAAGACTTTTTAAGCTATTAACTAACTCATTACCTCATAACTCCCAAACCCAAAACCATAACCAACTTAACCCTTTCTAAAAATCTTCTCTATAAAACTCCATTGAAGAAGAAGAAGAATATCAAGTTAGGGCTTGAAGGAGGGGACTTTCTCTCATGATTTTGGTTGGATTTCTTCATCTAAGGTATGGTAGTCTTGATTCATGGAAAGCTTTCTTCCATGGAGCCTTCAAACTTTCAATTTCAAAGAAGGAAATTCTCCAAAACCTAGGGTTTTCACTACAAGTCATGGATTCTTCCTAAAAACGTTTTCAATGATTTAATTATCATATATTAAGATTGAATTACTGTTTTATGGTGGTTTTAATGATAAAATCTCCCATGAATCTATGAATTCTTCATAACCCTAATTTATGACTTTGTGATGTGGGTGAATTGTAGTAAGATGAATAGTATGGAATTGTTCTTGTAGTAGTTTAAATACTTGAATCATGTTATTATCCATGCCTAATTGTAGTAATTCTAGGTGTGTTGGTGAATTATGATTCATGGTCCTTTAAGGGCAAATCGTGAGATTTTTTATAATCATGATGCTTATGTACATGCTTTGTGAATTTATTGAAAGTAATGTGATCATGACTATAATACAATTGTGTTGATGTTGAAAGGCTATTCTCAATTATACACTTGTGAATGATGATTACATGTTGTGAAGGTTTCCTCAATGTATAATGTACCTTGAATTGGTAGGCTTAGGGCATCCCCTTCTTGTGTAACTAAAAGTATCTTGACTTAATGAACCTTGAATCGGTAGGCCAATGTCATCCATTTCATAAATGATTAATGATGTATTCTAGGCTTTGTCTTGAATCGGTAGACCAATGGTATCCCTTTCATGATGAGTCTATGAACTACTATAATGATGAACCTTGAATCGGTAGACCAAATGGTAGCCCTTGCAAGAGGATTCAATGAGCTATCCTAATAATGTACCTTGAATCGGTAGGCTTATGGCACCCTTTCATGTGTTTAATAATGTACCTTGAATCAGTAGGCTAATGACACCCTTTCATGTGTGTAATAATGTACCTTGGGTCGGTAGGCCAATGTCATCCCTCTCATGTGTAATAATGTTAAAAAGAGAATGAACTACTCTATGGGAATTTAATGCTTAACACATAGTGGATATTTGTATGGCGAAAGCTCTTCTCACGATAGGACGGGTTTCTATTAACACCTTTATTATCCCATAACTATGTGCCCACATAGGTTATTAGTTAATGGATCCACCTAAGCTAAATTACCGGTTCTACCTTAGGCAAGTAGACCAACTCTTTTCGGTGTGGGACATGACACCAGATTTCATAATTTTCTCACATGGTCTATGTCGGTTAGGGATTATTTCCACCATGTGAGTTATGTTCTATGGTTACTCAAGAGGTTCTATGAAGTGTGAGTGGTAGTATGGGATGCCATTCATGCATTGTACGAGTAGGCTTTGAGAGTGGCTATGATGTGTTTGTCAAATGTCATAATGTCTAATGAAAAGTATGTGCTTATAATGATGCTAATGAGAATGTTGACTTAAAGGTTAATTGTTATGATGAATGCTTAACCTGGATTGTTATTATGAGTTGCTTTCCTTGTCATGACTTATTGAATATGAATGTTCCTTGTCTATGGTGGCCTCAAATGGATACTTAGTATGAGTGGTATTATGGGATGCCATTCATACATTGCACAAGTATAACTTAGGGTTGCCTAAGATGATGGTTCTAATATGTTATAATGGTTTGCATGATGAATATGCTTGTGAGTTATGCCTTTATACTAAAGTTCATGATGTCTCTCAAACTTGGCATATAGCATGGGTTTCAACTAAAATGTCCTTTTTAGCATGATTTTTGCATGGCTATCATACTTAATTCATTTTTGTGCTAACCCATATTTCTTCTACATATTTTACAAAGTGTAGGTTCCGGTGTTTGAGGTGCTCTTTTATTGTTCAAAGCTTGGATTGACTATTCTCCAAAGATATTGGTGAGTCCTCATGGTTCGAGGAAGAGAGTTGTTCATTTCTAGTTTTCTTTCATGTCATTTTACGTTTCGGACTATGTTGAAGGGCTGTGACCCTATTGTTGATTCAAAGTTGTATTAGATGGCCATGTGAGACAAAATTAGACTTCCACTTATTTTTAAATAAAGACTTCGATTGTATGGATAAAAGTTTTTAAATTTCGTACCTATTTTTTATGTCTTGTGTTATGAATGCTATGAAGCTTGTATGAGGCTCTTCAGAGTCTTGTACGCCATGTCACATCCAGGGTGTAGACTCGGGTCGTGACAAGTCTTAACTTAGATATTTTTGGGGTGTTATAATATCTCCCCCTTGGGATAATTCGTTCTTGAATGATGGTTTAACTGAGAATGGAGGGGAAGGAATTACTCTTACTATTCTTTTGACTTCTTAACTTTTCTACTAACATTGACGAAACTGATTCATACTAAGAGTTTTGAACTGATTATAACACTCAAGTCAAGAACGATATTGTTTTGAACATAGTCACACTCTATTTGAAGTCATCTTACATGAATCAAAGGAATCTGGGCATGAAGTTAGATTAGGAACATTATGCCTTGAGTGATATGTTTGGTAGCTTTCAAGCTTAGAAACACGTCTCAACTCTGCTCTTCTTTCTGCTTACTACTAGGAACTGACTAATTGCTCTCATTTAACTATAACTCATGGTAAAACCTTATCCCCTTCTTCCTCCGCATTTATAACCTTAGATGGAGGAAGAAAACCACCACTACCACAATAAGAAACATAACCCTCTCCTTCTATCATTACTCAACTACTATCGATAACGTCGCTATCAAAATTGAAAAGGATCACTAAAAGAGCTTTAGGGTGAAAGATATAATTCATTCGAGAAATCTGATGTAAGAATATGAATGACGTAATTATGTTGCTAGCCTTCGAGAGTAAATCATTATTTTACGAGACTGAGCATATTATGAGACATGAGTGCTTATATGAATAAGTTTATATCATAAGGCAAATATCCATAACTTTATGGATTAAGCTTGAGATTAATGGGCTAAAGTCTTTGCTCCTCATTCTGACAATTGAGCATAGATGTGAAAGACCTATTCTGATATTAGGAGTATCAACAAGATGTTGTAATAACTGGACTTGAGAAATACACAAGATTATGAATAGATTGATATATCTCTAAAACTCTTTCGAAAGACATCACTATCTCATTCTCAACACTTGACTTGACTTCTCAGCTTATCATCTCCCCCTTAGGTCTAAAGCTGACACTTGAAAGCTATGGATCTATTCCATTATCTCTAAACTGGTCTACATTCCCTTTACTCTAATACTCAGGAAAGGCTTATCTCATGGCTACTAAACTTTCCATAAGCATGTACTAAGACTCTTTCTAAGATGCTTTTATTAACCTCTTCTCATTGGCTTATAACACCGCTTCATCTAACTCTTTAAGGGAAAAATAATGCTTACTTCAGCCTATTCCTCATTGACAACTCATTTATTCTCTCTAGGCATACATGAGAACAAGAAATGTAATTGGAACCTCATCTTATTATATACAATCTCGGGTACACCTCTTAATGCTTTTGTTACTTTTATGACTTAGCCACACTTCACTACCCTTATCTAAAAGTTAGGATCTCTCACTTGTACCACTCATATATATTGTAGCTAACATCTCAATTCCTCACCTACTCTATGTCAAGTCTAGATCTCAAGACTAACATCATCACCATCATGTTGCCATTCTTTTGATCATGAAGCTCATCTCAAATTAAAGCTTAATGTTTATTACTAAACATGGATATCAATATGATTACTCTCTTACTATACTAACTTACAACTACTAGATAAAATTAAGAAACACTCACTCACTAAGACCTCATAATAAATAGTCAATCTTTATCCCTCCGTCTACATACTTATGAATTATCATCACATTCAATTTCACGACTTAAGTACTATTTACTCATTTACTATACATCATTGCCTAATTAGTTCTATAACCCTTTGAATATCATGGGGTTCCCCTCTTCAAAATCATAAGCCTATCTTGGATCTATCACCTCACGAATACTCCGCTCTTTTATTCAACACTTACAATTGGTGGTTACTAACACAATGGCATATAATCATAAACTCCTTTCTAGTTAAATTATACTTCTAACTCATCCATACTAGTAACTCTTACTCTACCTCCTATCATGAAATCTACATAAACTCATCATTTCTTAGTCAATCCATAAGGGAAAACTCCTCATTAATAACTTACTGGGTGCATGACTATAATAACATAGCTTGCCTCATCACTATCTCCCTTTCTTAGATTACTGAACCTCTGCATACATTTCTTACGTGATTGGAATACTTTTCAATACATTAGACGTGTTTACATTCTTGAGAACATGAACTTATCTTTTTAGTACAAAAATCAACATAGGTACATAAGTCTATATATAGATATATAAATAACATTTGAAACTTTTCAGTATTTATGAAATAGAACCTCTAGACTTTCCTCTTAACGTTACTTTGATTTGAAAATGTGAATTTAAGAACTATGATTAGGATATATAGGACCTCTCAATGATTAATGGAAGTTTATATAGTTAGTATTAAGAAGAGAGTGAAGACACGATTCGAAAGAATGCATACGAGGTGAAGAACAAAGAGGAAAGGGGCCTGACGCACCTGGCGCATCCTTGGCTCACCGCGCCAGCCCAGAAAGTGCTGGGGATGCTTTGGGGCGCACTACAGTAGTAGGGCTCCATCCCCCCTGACGCTATGGGGGTGCGTCGCCCCAGCCCCGAGCCCAGAAAACCTAGTGACTTTGCTTCTCAATTTTTGGTCTGAACTCATCTAAAATCAATTGGTTTCTTTCCAAACTCCTTTTGATTCATAAACCAAATAAATTTCATTGAAATCTCACTCAAATTCTATTACGAAACACCACTCATGCGCAAAACCCTCACCTCAAGAACTCAAAACCTCCATTGATAAAGAATGGGGTTAAAACTTCAAGAACTATTCAAACATCTTTACATAAACAATTCATGGACAATGTAATGAACGAAATACGAGCTTGGAGAGAGGATGAACAAATCCATCACTATGAGAAACCTCACATACCTAGAAAGAACGATATTCTTGGCGAAATTCCTCAATCCTTGATGAACGCTTGAACTTAGCCCTTTCCCTCTTCTTGAAACTTAACCCTAAAAACCCCTAAGTGTTTTGAACGTAAATGGGGAATTTAGAATCTGATTAGACCCTTAATTTGGGTTAGGAAAACGTGCTAAGACCAGTGGGGGAAAGGAAAAGACCGAAAAATCTTTTCCTAAAATGAATGAAATGCCTTAACTAGAGAGACTGCACTCAAACGAGCATAACTCCTTCATCCAATCTTGAAATTTAGAAAACTCAACGGCGTTGGAAAGAGGACTCGGAGACCTTCAATTTGATACCTCATGAGCCACTTAAATCTTTATGTTCTGAAAGTTATGGTCATTTAAAGTTGACCCAAAACTTGAAACTGGTTCAAGGTGTTACATTCATCTCCTGTTCTTTTGGTGCGAAAGAAGGATGGAACATGGTGTTTTTGTATTGACTATCGTGCTCTAAATTTCATCAATGTGAAAGATAAATTTCCTATACCAACAATTGATGAATTATTCGATGAATTACACAATGCCTATTTTTTTCTCTAAACCGAACCTTTTGGCTGGTTATCACCAGATTCACCTTCACCCACCCGACATTGAGAAAACTGCTTTTCACACCCATGACAACCACTATGAATTCATTGTCATGCCATTTGGCCTGTCAAATGCTCCCTCCACTTTCCAATCCACCATGAATTATATTTTTAAACCATTTCTTCGTCAATTCGTGTTGGTTTTTTTGACAACATTCTTGTGTTTATCCATTATTGGCAGGACCATTTGGCTCACTTGCAATCTATATTTGAGATTCTCAGGCATAATTCTTTGGGGGTTAAGCGTTCCAAATGTCATTTTGGTCAGTCTTCTCTTGCTTATTTGGGGCATATTCTCTCATATGAAGGCCTATACTTTCTTGGCCTTTGCCTACCTCGCTTAAGGAGGTTCGAGGGTTCCTTGGCTTGACGTCCTATTACCGTCGTTTTGTCAAAGGTTATGCACAATTAACATCTCTTTTTATAGACCTGTTGAATAAAGACTCTTTTATTTGGACTGAGTCGACATCAACTGCATTTCTTCAACTTAAAGAGGCTTTGAGTTCAGTCCCTGTCCTCTGTTTACCAGAGTTTTTCAAAGTATTTACTGTGGAAACTGATGCGTCTGGCACAGGGATTGGAGCAGTTCTATCCCAAGAGGGTTATCCTATTGCATTTTTCAGTCAAAAGCTTTCTACTAGGATGCAATTTTCTTCCACGTACAATAGGGAAATGTTTACCATCACTCATGCTGTTAAAAAATGGCGACAATATTTGTTGGGTCATCATTTTCTGATCATCACTGACCAACAACCCTTAAAGTCCCTTACCAGCCAAGTAATCCAAACTCCGGAGCAGCATCGTTGGCTAAGTAAACTTATTGGCTATTATTTTGATATTCACTATATGCCGAGAAAACTTAACTCAACTGCAGATGCCTTGTCACGAGTTTCTTCCCTTCAAGCTTTGACTTTGGCCGTCACTAAGTTGGCCTTGCTAGAACAATTACGTGCCTTGAACAAAAATGATGATGTCTTAATCACATTGCAACAACAATTGAGTACTGATTCCGCTTCTCAGCCATATTTTTCTTTTCAGGAAGGACTGCTTCTGTTTCGAAATCGATTGGTTATTCCTCAAGATGCTAACCTTCGATCCTTGTTGATTGATGAGTTCCACTCTTCCAAAGTTGGGGGTCATACTGGTGTGTCGCACACATTTCATCACCTTTCTTCCAATTTCTATTGGATGGGGATGCGCGCCGATGTACATAAGTACTTTGTCTTGGACTGTCACACTTGTCAACAGATAAAAGACTCGACCTTGAAGCATGATGGTTTGTTACCCCCCTTTCCCATTCCAAATGTTATTTTTGAAGATATTTTAATGTATTTCATAACCGGACTTCCCTCCGTCGCTAGGTGGTACTGTTATATTGATTATTATAGATCGTCTCTCTAAATATGGTCACTTTATTGCCCCGCCGACCAATTTTACTAGCCAAAAAGTTGTTATGGTGTTTGTTCAGGAATTTGTTCATTTACATGTATTCCCTGTCACCGTTGTTTCAGATCGTGATCCTCTATTTCTCTCTGAGTTTTGGAAAGAACTACACAAACTTCAAGGGACTCAGCTTGCTATGAGTTCAGCGTATCACCCAGTCAGATGGCAAAACTAAGGCTCTTAATAAGTTCTTAGAGATGTATCTTCGGTGCTTTTCTTCTGAAGCTCCATCCACGTGGTTTTCTCTATCACCTTGGGTGGAATTTCGGTATAATATGTCATACCAACATAGCTCTAAGATAACTCTATTTGAGGTAGTTTATGGTCATGCCTCTCCAATTGTTTCCAGATTTATCCGGGATAGTTTGACTAATACTGCTTTGTCTACCTCTTTTCTCCAACGAGATTAAGTCTTAGCTATTCTGAAAGCCAATTTGTTGTAGGCACATGAGCGTAGGAAGACTAACACAGACAAGCATCACAGGGATGTGATCTTTAATACTGGTGATTGGGTCTATGTCCGTCTTCTTCCTTATTGTCAACTCTTTTTACGCTTTTAGTGCCATACTAAATTGAGCAGATGATTTTTTGGACCCTTCCAAATAATTCAAAGAATTGGTGAAGTTGCTTATAAGCTAGAACTTCCTCCTTCTTCCAAGATTTATCCCTTCTTTCATGCATCTGTTCTAAGAAAATGTCTGGGGAATCCAAGTCACCAAGTAAATCTAATTGATCTTTTGGATCAGTCATCATCCTTGGTCCTTTTGAAGAAAAGACAAAACATTACCATAAATGTTTTTACTTTTCCTGAAAGGAAAATATAACATTCTTTCATATTGAGTTATTCTTTCCTTAGAAAAAAAGTTTTGAACTCTATAAATTGAAGACCCCTCTTCCCATATCAAGAACACCAATAGAATCCACAATGTAGTCGTTTAGAGAGTCTTGTTTATGAGGAGATTTAATTCTCTACAATTTTGATGTCTCTTTATTAGTTTTTAAATATGTAGGCAAATTGGCCAAATCATATAATGATATTTTGATTTTTCTTATAAGTTTTTGTCATCTGATTTATCAACCATATGATATGCAATTGTAAGCTTCCACATAACGCCTTAATCACTTTCAAATCCAAAAAGTGGTATGAGAGCACATGGTTCAATGATCCAATGGTTGAACAAGATTGAAGATAGGTTCAAGTGGTTTCAAATCAATTTGCAATCAACGTGATGATAATGAAGGTTTTTGTGCAACAACATATGGAGAAAATTTTCAAATATATTTTCAACAATATCTTGTTGCTCCATCCTTTAAAACAAAATCAATTTTTCAACTCAGGCGTACTTTAGAGCATGTTCTCCAACTTTCAACCCCTGCAAACTTTAATGTTCGGGCTCCACTTTTAACTCACATATCTTTACTTTTAACACATGAACTCCACTTTTAACTCATGCATCTTACTTTTAACGCATGAGCTCCACTTTCAACTCATGCATATTACTTTTAACACATGAGTTTCACTTTCAACTCATGCATATTACTTTTAACGCATGAGCTCCACTTTCAACCATGGTCATAACTTTTAACACAGGGCTCCATCAGAGGTCCTTAGACGTAGCCAGAGGGATAAACAATTGCCAAAGTATTTGGACCACTATGTGGTCTCAAATCCCAAATGAATATCTCCTCTGCCTAGCCGTTAGAGAATGGGTCAAGTTCAACTTTACACAGACCAGCATAAATAGGCTAAGGCATAGTGAGAAGGGTGTGAATGATCTTGCTTATTTTTTGTTGCTTAGAATGTTAGATGTGGAACCTCCCTCTTTCTAGTTTTTCTCTTTTTTTGCTCTGTTTTATTCAAAGAATTTGAGGAACAGACCCCCTCTTGTGGCCTGAAAGTTAGTTTATCACTATCTCAGTTTGCATAGTTCCAGAAATAGATAGCAGCACTATGTGAATTTTCATATAGCAGAATGAGAATTGAACCATAGATAGATCATTTTGCAAATTACTTCCAAAATAGGAAGTTAAATACCAATTACCCTACAAACATCAACTAAATTAAACTTCGCATCAAACTTGACAAACAAACAAATATTTCAAGCTTTTTTTATAACCTCAAAGTCACTTAACTATTGCTATTTCATTTAGAAAGTCACCAAATCAATTTAAATAATTTTTTAATTAAATTTTATTGGAATACAATTTTTGTTTTAAACATTTTTTTATAAAAATAAAAATAATGCTCATTTTAATTATTCATTAAATTTTATTAAAACACAATTTTTTGGCAAATCAATAACAGAAGTATCTCATTAATAGAAGTATTTCTTAAATTATTATTTTAAAAGATGCCATGCCTACCCAGGCGATCGAAAAAACCTTATTATTTTTGTATTTCTTTAAAAAATAGTTTAAAATAAAATCCTTTAGTACTAAACTACTAATCAAATTCTAATTAAGAGTAATAAGATTGAGATAAGTAATTCATACAACTAAAATTGTCTTCTGTTTGATCAAATATATTCACTTCTCATTACCATCAACAAACAAGTACATTAGAAAAATAAACTAATGAATATACTATCTATATTATTCTACAAATATCAATTGGATGATATATTCCTATGTGGAAGCTCTTCAATTTACAATCGATTTGGAGCACCGATGATGGACATGAAATCTCTTTCGGCTTCAAGACCATCACCAAAATAAACTGTCCTTTTGATGCTTGCAATAGCTATCTGCGCCGCTTTAAATAAATTAATTATGAATTAATTATTTAATTCCAATTAATACAAATCTAATTAAAGTCCAATTTCATATGTCTGATTTATTGATTTTGGCTATAAAAGATGAGCCTATTTTGCCAAGTTAATATATCATTTCATCTTAAAGGCCCAGTTTGATGGCATGTGTCCCGTCAAATGATAGGGCATGTAAAATTAAACGAATAAATCAATAGGATCATTCTACATACCAAAATAACATGACATGCCTAGTCAAATAAATGGCCAAATAATGTGTCACATATGTACATGTGACATGTTCTGACCAATCAAATATAATCATGTCATTTTAAATAGTTGGTTAAATTATGGTTTCATAGACTAATTTTACAACCTTTGGCTATAGTTAATTAAGGTTATTGATGTTTATGCAAGAAAAGTTTGTGCATCTACTCCTTTAATAAATATCTTATGCATATGTGCGACCACATTTGTTATTGATATTTTAAAAAAAAGAAGTTAAAACTGTTGGCTAGGTCAAAATCACTTGTCATTATTACTGACAAACAGTTAAAAGGGAAAATATATATAGTTATTGTACTATATATTATTATTATTCCAAAAATATCAATAATCTATTTTCTTCAAATTATGTAAACTCCAGGCCACAACTCCTTTATATCCATATATTTCTCTGCAACTGATATTTATTCATTTCACAAAAGTAAATAAGTAAATTCAAGTATTTAACATATCATCATGTCCCATTTTTTTTTTGTTGAGAAAACATGTAAAGTACTCTTCACTTTATCATAGACTTGCAGTATTGATAATCACCAACAAATCTCTTTCAACTTGAAGATCATTGTCAAAACTAACAGTCTTTTTTATGTTTGCAATAGCGATCCTGCAAATTTTGATGTAAAGTACAAATCTTTTTCTTGCAACTGCTTCTCCTGCAACTTTAACTATTTCGTTTTTCTCTTTTTTAGCAAACACTTCACCAAGAATTTGTTTTTTTTTTTGGATTTGAAGATCATATAAGCATATCACTTCTTTTACTTCATCACTCCTCTTCAAACTGACACGTACAAAGACATCTAAAACACAAATTCTTGGTACGCATCAGTTTAAAGAGGAGTCATGAAGTAAAAGAAATGATATGCTTATATGATCTTCAAATCCAAAAAAAAACAAATTCTTGGTGAAGCATTTGATGACAAAGAGAAGAAGAATTAGTTTAAGTTGCAGGAGAAGTAGTTGTAGGAAGAGAAAGTCAAATCGCAACGGAAAAAAAATAGAGAAATGGCTCGAATCGCTATTGCAAACATCAAAAGGACTATTAATTTCAACAATGGTCTTCAAGTTGAAGGGGGGGGGGGGATATGATGATATGTTAGATACTTGAATTTTCTTATTTACTTTTGTAAAATAAAAAAAATATCATGTGCAGAGAAATGTATGGATATATAGGAGTTGTGACCTGGGGTTTACATAATTTGAAGCCAATGGATTATTGAAATGATATTTTTAGAATATTAATACTATAGTACAATTACTATATTTTCCCCATTTAACTGTTTGTTAGTAATTATAACAAGTGATTTTGACCTACCCAACATGTTTAGCTTTTTATTTCTAAATAACAATAACAATGTGGTCGCATATGTAAAGCAACAAGTAGAATTTAGCATTTGTATATTAAGTTAAAGAATGATGCTCACTGAGTCCTCAGAGAGATAAAATAACTCATTAATCTCAACAATTTTTTTATCAATCACCAAAAGACATCGAATTTTTTTTGGTGAAGATACTTGTTCGAAAAATACCTTATATTTTTTTCGGAGGAAAGGAACAACCTCAAATACAAATACCACATAAAATAATTTCAAAAAGAGATCAAAATATTGGATGCACCCAAAAATAAAAAATAAATAAATATGGACTAAAATAAAATAAAATTTACCATAAAGCTCATGAAAATCCATAAAGATTGGTGGTCTTCATATAGGGCTTCACCACTTGCAATAGATGGTTAATTGTAATATCATAGCTAATACGGCCCATGCATAAATAGAAAATGTTTATCTATCAGCTGAGAGCAAAGTTCATTATTTAAAAAATATTTGTGTTCAAATCTTTTTCTCAAAGAATTCTTTGAACAAAATAAAGTAAGCACAACATTTTTTTTACACCTTTACTAATATCTTTGGTTTTGAGATGCTCAATCAACTCTTTTCCACCTCATCAAGAAATTTTTGTCATCTCCTTTTTGTCTTAGTTGAATTTTTTTCATTATCATACATACCTTATGACAATTTAAGTCAGTGATGATAACAAACTCTTTCATGTCAAAATAAATCGCAATGCCACTATAACATATCTAAACTTCCTATTTTTGATTGCTACAAATTCGATGTCAAAGAAGTTGATAAACTATGTTTATCTGAAATCTAATACTCACATATTTAAATTATAAGTGGCTTCCACAAATAGAAGATCGAAAAAACTTTTTCAATTTCATTCTTCTAAAAGTTTTCTAAATTCAAAAAACTTACATAATTCTGACTTAACAATAAAAACCCTCTTAAATATGTATACATATTAATCATTGACTCAAAACTGTAATTTGCATATACCTAATCGAATTCTCAAATAAAATATCAATTGAAGGACTAACCAGAGAAGACTCAACAATAGAAAATGTCTCCTTCTCTAGGTATATCATGTTGTTCCTCCTCTATCATTTCCTTCTGAAACATATAGGCGATTGAAGGACTTTATTTGTCTTACGTAAGTCTATTATGGACAACAATTAAGAAGTTTATTTGCTGGACTAGTGTTGATGAACAAGCTACATGTTAGAGCTCTAAAACTAGCAGATTTAGTAATTGTTGAAGCAATAGAGTAAGCTATTAATAAATCCGCACATGTTATTAATGGGCAGATATGAACTATAGGTCAAACGTCTAATGTCACCTTCACCATGCTATCTATTGGAGGCTGAGCTAATAAAATTAATGTTCAAATAAAATTAAAAGCATTTAGAATTCTGGATTGATTTTTATCAACCTCTACATATACTTAAGCAACTAAAAAATGGATGAAACCCTAAATTACCTTTTGGAAATTAAAAATCGAGCTTGACGATGAGATGATGGAAATGACAACAATGAAGTTGGAGTTGAAGCAGAAAGACAATGAGCTGAATCTGACTTTGAATTTGAGGCATCTCATAGATCTCACCGTCATTCATCACGATTTTGCGTTGGCTTCCATATAACTATCCATAAGTGTCTCCGTTGTTTTCGCCGCCATGGACTTAGGGAAGTTTCCAGTTGAAACTCCATTAGTAAGAGATGAAACCCCACCAGATCTATAATAGGAAGAGCAATATCAAGAAGTAGAAGAAGAAGATTCACCGCTGACTCAGTTTTTGGAATCCAGTCATGAAGCCATTGAAACTCCAAAATGACCTCCTATAAGAAAAATTGGAATCAAGGAAGGATAAGAAGATATCTTGTTGAGAATGAGTATGTGGGGATGAAGATTGGGGAAAAGATGCTACTAAATAAGAGGGTGTTTGAATTGACTTAAAAGTTGGTCAAACCTACTTTTAAGTCAGTTTTTGACTTATGGAAGTCTTTGGCAACTATAAAAAGTAACTTAAAATAAGTCAAAAATAGACTTAAAATAAGTTAGGGAGTGTTTGGCAAGGTAAAAATGACTTAAAATAAGTTTAAAATGACCTAAAATACATCAAAAACCAAAAGTAGGTCTCCCCCTACTTTTTATTTTTGACTTAAAAGTCATTTTAGTTTGACTTTAATGACTTTTTATTTTTGACTTAAAAACTATTTTTTAAGCTAATTCAAACGGGCTCTAAGTGTTTTAAGTCTCTTAATTTGAAATTAAGTGAATTGATTGAGGGTTTTGGGTTATATTAATTTTGGTGGATTTTTTAATAATTCGGGTGGTTTTTTTTTCAATTTTGGATAGAAGTTTAACAATTAATGGATCGACGATTACGATTGAGACACGTGTACTATCGTTAATATTAAAAGTATATATGCACCAAAATTTGGGCGGTAAGGACACTAACATCCTAAAAGTATAACAAAGGGTATACACATGTCATTTACGATAGTTCAATGGTATATTTTTCCTTTATCCCTTTCTAAAATAACTTTTTAGAAAAGTGCTTTTGAAAAATAATAATTTGTGTTTGGTTAATTTATTTGAAAAGTGCTTTTGATAAGTACATTATGTTTGACTAATCATTTTTAAAAAGTGTTTTTGAGAGTCAAATTACAAAAAAGAATAACTATCAATGCAGTTTTAATATTAAGATTATTTTATAAAGAGAGTGATTTTGTAAATAAAACACTCATAGTTGAGTGACTTTGTAAGTAAAACATTCATAATTGAGTGATTTTTGAGTTAAATACATAGTTGAGTGACTTTCTGAGAAAAAAAATATAGTTGAGTGAGTTTTGAGTTAAAACTCAATGTTGAGTGACTTTCAAGAGTGCATAGTTGAGTGACCATCTGAAATATTAAATCTAAGGATAGATAACTTCTAGTAACCATAAGGAATGACAAATAACTACTAATAACGGTGAGAAACCGCTCAATGCTCCATGTGTGAAACCTCAAGGAATTTGAGAAGATGTCAATCATTATCACCTCTTCTCTTTCTACGCTTCTTCCTCCTTGAATATATGTGGAAGATATGTGTCTTATCAAATTCTTTCTCCTTATGTACAATAATAATTTTATATAATCTCAGATTTCATGGGATTTTGGTAAGGCAATTTTGTTTCCCTATATGTATAAATCATATACATGACTTTATATACATAAGAGGATCAAATCTTGATATGAAGAATATCTTCTCATCCTAGAGGATCAGATCTTGATATGAAGAATATCTACTTGGAAATCCTCTATCAGCCAACAATAATTTCCATCTTTTTCGTTCTTAGAGAGCATATTGAGAAATTTTAGTCATTTTTGTAAAGATATGACTCCTGGACTTGACTCAACCACAAATTCTAGCTCATGAGGAGAGATTTGTCCAAGTCCATATAAGGAGGGAGACCAATTTGCATTTCTTTTTTACCGATATACACCATGTAAGTTCGAGTCAAATTATCATTCACAATGTAAATATTACATCAATATTTGGTTAACAATCCATTCGCAATATATACGAATTCTACATAGAGTCACAAATTGTTGGGTTTTAAAAGGTGTGAATGGAAAATGAAGAGTTGTGACTTTTATGAAAAGTTGTGACTTTTATGAAAGGTTGTGACCTTTCCGAAAGACTGTGACTTTTCCAAAGGGTTGTGACCTTTTCGGTAAGGCACAATAAGCACCATTTCACACTACCCTTTGTTGTCTATAAATAGAGAGTTTCCTCTTATTTTTAAACAAGGAAATAATTAATTTTCTGGACTTCTACTACTACTACTACTAAATCTAGTATTCTAAGTGTACTTTACTGCCGTTGAGTGGTTTGCTGACACCGTGGTTTTAGGTACCAATACACCGGTGAGTAAGATCGTTCTATCATGGGAGGATATATCCCATTAACCTCGGGTACTTGAGGGGAATAATTTCCTTAAGGGGACACTGTGCATTCAGTGGGCTTGATCTTCTTCTTTGAGAAAAATATTTTGTATATTATTTCTAATCTGTTTCTGATTCTATTTTCTCTACTGGTTTTAATTTTCTAGTTTTGAAAATATTCTTTAAATTTTGTTGTTTCTTATCAAGTTCTTCAAAGTTTTTGTTCTTAGTATCTAAGGAATACAAGATGAACAACAATCTTAAGGAAATTATTATACTGTTGGTATTTCTTGTATTCTATTGATTGAGGAACACAAATCATGGAAGTAGAAGATTAATGCACTACTTCTTCAGAATTTGGTGCCTTGTTTAGTAAGATCGAATTGAGAATGTACCATAAAAATTGGTGGTATTCTGGTTAATGATTACAGCAGGTAACCTTCTTATTATTTATCTAAGGACGAAAATAGTTTCTAAAAGTTAACTATTTTGACATTTATCATGTGTGTCTTTGGAAAAGATCTGCGAACCATTGTATGAATTTTTCTTGGCAAATAGTGTTGCCTTTAAAATTCTGTAGTTTGTAGAATGGAGATGCACATTTTTGTTTGATAAAATAGTATGTCAAAATGTTATAGTTGGAAGGTATTTGAAAAGAAAAGCATTTCTATATGATAATCGAAGAATATGTTTTATTCTGTTTGGAGAAAAAAACTTTTGTAGTTTTGTACTCCTTGTGAATTTGATTGTGTCTGATTTTTGTAGAGTAAATTTTTTTGTAGTTTTCTACTCTGGATAAATAAGACTATGCAATTGGTTTGATGAATATTAAAACTTCATTTAATAAGTCAGTGTTGTACTTTCTGTTTTCTATAAACTTCACTGTTAAATAGAAAAATTGTACAAAAGTTTTTGTCTTTATTATTAGTATTCTAAATACTAAGTGGTATGTCTAATTGTGATAGAAAAAATACAAGTGACTTAAAGTGTGTGATATTGTGTCTGCAATAAGTGCCTCTATGAAAGGAACTTTGACACTATGTAAAGATTGTCAAAAAGAATTGAAGCACTATAATTCTTTCGTAGAGTAATATTTTCAAAAGAGGTTTCATGCTGTCATTGTTAGTCTGGGAAAATATGAAGAAAAAATATTTTCAACTATTTGAAAAATATTTTTGAGATGATATGTAAAATGTGAGGGGTTCTTTGCTTATGACAAAGATAAAATTAGACTTGGTATCTAATTTAAATTTGAAGCAAAAGATATGAAATTCAGTGATACTTTTGTATTATGTTAGACCCACAAAATTCTTGGAGTATATTTGATATTGTGGTTGTTGAGTTTCTCTTTTACTAGTACATGGTGTGACTAGTATGAAACTACCAAATTATATATATACTTGTTCAAAAGATTTGTGTTCTTTTATGAAAAAGTGTTACTTAAAATGTTGTGATTTTTCATGAAAAGATATGTCTATTAAAATAAAAGTATTTGTATAAACGTGAATATTGGTGAATAGTCATGTGTCATGTTTTGTAAAAGAAGCATTTTGGACTATATTGCCTTTATTGGACTCGATGAATCTGTTTTCATAGGTAGTTCTATAACAATTAAGTTGAAAATTATGGAAAGTTTCTTCTGAAAAGGACATTTGACAAGGTGCTGACTTTAAACAATGTTTGTATCACACAAATTTGAGAAGTAGGAATAAAATATTTGTGAGAAAAAGCTACCTCACAGAGAGCTTTTCAAACTCAATATTTTTATTTATTCTTACTTGCTTGAGTTAGACTGTTTGTGACATGAATGTTGGGGACATGTCAATTATAAAACCTTGCAAGGAAAACTGATCAACTTAGAAGTTTTGTTTAACTTTGAGTGCAATAAATAAAAATGTCAAGTTTGTGTGGAATCTAAGTATGCTGGGCATTCTTATAAATATCTTGAAAGAAATTCTAATCCCTTAGAGTTGATTTACACTGACATTTGTGATATGAAGTCAACACTATCTCGTGGTGGAAATAAGTATCTCATAACTTTCATTGACAATTGCATTAGAAACTACTATGTCTATTTGCTGAATGGTTGGCATGAAGCAATAGAATATTGAAGTTGAAAATCAGTTGGAAAAAAGATAAGAAGTGATAGGGATGGAGAGTATAAATCTCCTTGTGCAGAAATATGTTTGGAAAGTGAAATTATCCATCAAACTACTGCCCCATTCACCTCAAACTATTGGAATAGAAAAATAAAAATAAAAAACTGAACTTTGAAGAAAATGATGGCTACACTACTTATAAGTTCAGGTTTACCACAAAACTTGTGTGGAGAAGTTATCCTTACAGCAAAAGGAAACAACAAAAAGTTTTGTCTTTTCACAAAGAAAGCAATAAAAAGTTTTGTTTGTTCGGGACACAATTTATTCCATATAAGAAATGGAAAGGAAGGAAATCCAACTTTGAAATATTTCAAAGTGTGGGGGTGTCTAGCCAAAGTCCAATTTCATGCTCCTAAAAGGATTAAAATAGGACTTAAGACTTGGATTCTAAAATTAGACTTGAGTAGTCTAGTGAATAAAAGACCATGGAGAGAACAAAATGATAAACTCTTAATAAAGAGATTCGGAGGTGTAATAAATGTCAAAGGACATCTATTTCCTTCGGATTTGATTTTATAACATTTCCTATGTCTTATGTGCTTTTGGAAAGATGGTGTCAATAGTGAGATTGGTTCAATCTTGAACAATTTTATTGGAAGTTGATTGATCTTCCTCTAGGAAATAAATATTTGGGTTCAAAGTGAATCTTCAAAAAGAAAATGAAAGTCGATGGTACTGTTGACAAATATAAAGCAAGATTTTTTGTCAAAGGCTTAAGACAAAAACAAGGTCTTGATCTTGTCAACATACATTCGTCAGTAACTAGAATTACATTCATTCTAATGTTAATATTATTAGTTGCGGTATATGACCTCCAAATTCATCAAATGAATGTGAAAACAAATGAAGAATTGGAGGAAATTTTTTACATGAAACAGCCTGAGGATTTTGTAGTTCCTGGTAAAGAAAAGAAAGTGTGCGAACTTGTTAAGTCACTTTATGGACTAAAACAAGCACCCAAACAATGACATAAGAAAGTTGACCAAACCATGTTGGAAAATGAATTTAAGAATGAATGTGTTTACATTAAAATCACTAGGTCATTGTTTATTTATGTATTTGTGACATGTTGATCATCAGTAGAGACACTAATGACATAAATGCTAATAAACATATGCTAGAAAACAACTTTGATATGAAAGATCTTGGAGTTGCTGATGCGATCTTAGGTATAAGAATTCGTAGAACTCCATAATGTTTAGCATTGTCACGGTCTCATTACATTAAAAAGATACTTGACTAGTTCAAATATTTGGATTTTAATATTGTCAAGACTCCAATAAATGTGAGTTTTGCACTTCAAAAGAATGAAGGTAAAAGTTACTCACAATTGGATCGTGCTAGAGTTTTGGGAAGTATGATGTATATCAGAAAGTGTACGTGATCAGATATAGCATGTGATATAAATAAAATGAGTCGATTCACGAGTAATCCCAATCGAACTCATTGGATGACAATAAAGAAAGTTTTGGGGTATTTAAAACATACTCAAAACTATGTCTTGCATTATAACAATATCCAACAGTATTGAGAGGATATAGTGATGCAAATTGGATCACCAGAATTAAATGAAGTAAAATCCACGAGTGGATATGTATTTACTCTTGGTGGAGGAGCAGTCTCTTGGAAATATTCCAAAAAGATATGTATTGCTAGCTCTACAATGATCTCTGAGCTAGGTGCTCTAGATAAGGCCAATGAGTAAGTTGAAAGACTCCAGAATTTCTTGATAGATATTCTTTTTTGGCCCAAACCTTTGGCATCAGTATGCATACACTTTGATAGTTAAGATGCAATAGGTAGGGCATGGAGCATGATGTATAACGGAAAGTCTCGCCATAACTCAATATTTTTATTTGTTCTTACTTGCTTGAGTCAAACTGTTTGTGACATGAACACTTAGGACATGTCAATTACAAAACCTTGTAAGGAAAACTGATCAACTTAGAAGTTCTGTCTAATTTTGAGTGCAATAAATAAAAATGTCAAGTTTGTGTGGAATCTAAGTAAACTGAGCATTCTTATAATCTGTTGAAAGGAATTCTAATCCCTTAGAATTGATTTACACTGACATTTGTGATATGAAGTCAACACCTTCTCGTGGTGGAAAAAAGTATCTCGCAACTTTCATTGGCAATTGCATTAGAAACGACTATGTCTATTTGCTGAATGGTAAGGATGAAACGTGTAGACCATATAATATTGAAGTTGAAAATCAGTTGGGAAAAAGATA
>JAJOOO010010242.1:0-45751 GCA_029582685.1 Solanum piurae
GCCTAAGGAGTGGGTCGACATGAGGTTCAACCCGAGAGGGTGAGCCCTAGTCCCATATCCTAACACTCAGCTCGAGAGAGTGAGTGGGGTAAGGCGTACGCTGGTCTTCATGCGGCAAATGGGTGTCCAAGAGGAACGCATTTGAAATGGGGTAAGTTGCCCGAGAGGGACCTTATTTCCATTTAAAGCTTAGCCTAGTCACTATTATTTTGCAAATCTCCAATCGAAAGCATGTACCCAACAATTTATCTCAACTTGTATTGCGGTCACATCCCAAGAACTTTTTCCCATACTTGATTTTCTTGTTGTTTTTGTTGTTTTTACTACTTGTGACAAAACCTCTTTTGATATTTGACACTTTCGTGTCACCCCCCAAATTTACAATTTTTTATTCGCAAATCTCTTTAGCTACGACTAGTTAGAATGAAATTCTAATTAACTACTATTTTCACTACCACTCCCTTGGGACATGACCCCAACCCTTGGTTGGGTTACTATATTATCGACGATCGTAGACACTCTTACCATAGGTTAGTGTCGTTGGTCACGATAAGTATCAACCCCCAAACCCGTAACTTAAAACTAAAAACTAAAAATCTGCTCACACCTACGAGACCCCTATCCACGGACCGTGGGTGGGTCTACTGACCGTGCTGCACCTCCGTAGGTGGAGGTCTGCAACTCAACATTACAGGGAAGTTTCAACCTTGACCCACAACCCCAACCCATGAGGCGTGGGTCCATCCATGGTTCGTGGATACCCTTAGTGGGAGGCTGTTGTTTTGGATAGTTTTTGGGCTATTTTGGGGTCTTCCTCAAGGACCCTTGGGTGGTCCTTGGGTTTTTTTACCTTGATGCCCTAACCCTAAAACCTTCATTCTAAGTACATAAATCATTTTTATGATTTTTAACCCTCATACCAAACTCTAAAATTCTAACACAAGGCTCTAGAACTCTCTAGTTTAGTTCACTAGTTTCCCGGGTATTACAGTGTAAGAGAGACCTCCACGTCACACACTTTTACCAAATAAGAATGAGCATCAAGTATCAATTGGCGTAGAATTCACAAACCACACTCACATTGCACTCCAAAGGGCCCTGAAAGATGAATCTTATGCGCAAGTCTTGCAGGCGACGCATATTCTGAGGGAACTTCCTCTCCAATTGCACTTTCTCAATCACCACATCCAAAAAGTACTTAGTTTAGATGTGGGTTTTATACCACTTCTTTCCTTCAGACGTAAATGCCTTAGCACCGTAGCGCTGAGTGTGTCCTCTTGGGACTGCAAGTGCTGGGGGAATGGTTGTGCCAGTTCTTAATCTCTTACGATTTCTAGACGTGATCGCTTTGCCAGATCTTTGTGTACCCGATATGATATCCATCAATCAGACAAATATAATTTCAGTCAATGAGACCCAACCACCAAAACTCACCCCGCACTTAAATTTTAGCATAATTTCTACAAACAACATGATACTCAGACTTCCCACTGTTATTTGAGATATGTTATTTTCACACTTATCACAATACAAGCACAAAAATCCCTTGCAACTTGATGAGTCCATGATTTGGACTCATTTAGGGCATTATTTGGATAGATTTAATGTCCTCAAATGCTTATTTTATGTCAATAATTGATGTAAAATTCTTGATTTCCAGGTATTTGGATTTAGGAACAAAGCATGGACACTAATGGGCAAAAAAGGAACAAGAAAGCTGAAAGAACAAAGAAAAGAAGGCATGTTGATCACCTAATCCATTGGGCGAGTCGCCGTGTGGTTATTACCTCGCCTAAGGTTCCAGTGTGCCAAACCCTGAAGGAGAAAATCAAGTCGGTGAGAGAAATGAGAAGTCAACGTGTCGCAGAATGGTTCTGCAATGCAGTGATTAGATTGCCCAAAATTACAGAACTTGAGGATGTTGAAGGCCAAAGTAAAAAGGCGATGGAACTGACCAAAGGGCGGATCACCGAGTGGATCAGTGATCCCAACTTACTGCACCGAATAGTCCTTCGCAACATACTTTTGTCGACTATAAATACATTTTTAAATATTTAGTTTTAGAATCAGTTCTCATAATATAGAATTTTTCAGTTTTAAGGTTGGAACTCTGAGTTTTGAGAAAAACTTTTCCGTAGCTTACAAGAATTGAAGTTTTCCAGTTTTGAGAAATTGGAGGTGGGTCTTTGAAATTCTTCAATTTGGACCTTTGTTAAGACGAAATTAATCTTACCCAGTTGATGGACACGCAATTTGGTAACGATTTATATCTTCTTATGATGTCTAGCTAAAACCCCAATTCTTGGGGTATGATTATGTGACTATGGGCTGATTTAACTTATGGGTATTGCTAATTGATAGTATAAATGTTGTTTAGAAATGATTTCATTCAGTAATTCTGGTTTAATTTAGGTTGTAGTTGCAAATGCAATTTTACCTTAGTGTTTTTGGCTTGCTCGAGAGAGAGGTTTTGAAACCAAGATTAGTGAATTGATGGTGTGTAGGTATTGGGTTGTCATGGGTTCATCTCGAGAGAGTGAATCCTAATCCTTTTTCACACATTCAGCTCGAGAGAGTGAATGGACTAAAGTGTAGGTTGTTCTTAATTTCTTGCTTGTTGGTGTTCGAGAGAAACCAACTTGATTCGGGGTAAATTGTTCGAGAGAAAGTTTATCCCCACTAAAGTCTAGCTTATTCACTGATTTACAACTATTTACTGTCAATTGCAATCACCCATTTGTCCATATTAGCCTATAATCGAATCACATCCCAAGAACCCGTCTCATTACTTTTTAATTTGTGTTATTTGATGTTGTTATAACTGATAGTTAAAACCAAAACTCCCTTTTTTGACACTCTTGTCACCCTAAATTTGAATTATGTTTTTATTCGATAATGTTTACTCCTATGATTGACTTGAACATATTTGCACTTTGCTATTGAATCTTAAGCACGCACCACTCCCTGTGGGATTCGACCCCAACTTATTTAGTTGGGTTATGATACTGACTAGCGATTGTTGACACTTAGAATTGGATGACGTGTCCTGATACGTGAAATCAAAATAGCGCCTCTACCGGGGAGTGGTGTTGGTTAAGATTTTTTAGTTAAGATGAATTTTGTTCTTGTTAGTTATAGTTGAACTTACTTACTTTTAGTTCTGGTTTGGTTGTTTGTGTTTTGAAACAGGAAGTATGAGTGTGAGCGGAAGCAACGACAGCCAAGTAGGCCACCAAGATAACATCGGGAACCTCAACGATGTCAAAGAGCCTAATGTTAATGACCCTCACCTTATTGGTGGAATTGGTGCCATTCGCTTGCCTCTGGCCGAAGGGAATACGGTGTTCCATATCACAAGTACTATGTTGAAGCTCTTGCAATCTGAGGGGTTGTTCAGTGGTTTGGCTCATGAGGATCCCCATGAGCATATTAGAAACTTCGTGGATGTTTACGAACCGTTCTCCTTCAAGAACATATCCCAAGAGTCGGTCCGATTGATGTTTTTCCCGTTCTCTTTAATGGGAGAAACATGTAAGTGGCTCGCTGAATTGCCACGTGAATCAATCACTTCATGGGAGGAGTTGGTCACCACATTTCAAGTGTGATTTTTCCCTACTTCGAATATGATAACTCTTCGAGACAACATTCAGAGCTTCAAGCGTCTAGAGGGTGAGCCAATTCATGAAACTTGGCTACGATTCAAGAAGTTGGTGCTCCAATTCCCAACTCATGGCTTGCCTGACAACGTGTTGCTGCAGTATTTTTACCGAAGTCTTGATTCGGTAAATAAGGGTATTGCTGACCAACTTTCTCCTGGGGGTTTGATGAAGCAACCTTATATGATAGCAACTTAGCTCTTGGATGGCATGACTACAATCAATCGGGCTTGGTACACCCGCGAAGATCAGGTCTCCTCTCTCACGTTTAAATTGACCAAGGAGCAGATGGAGAAAGACCAAGAGAGGGACCAGAACATGGCCAAGATCATGACACAACTTGACATTTTGTCCAAAAATGTCATGGGAGCTGGTGCTCGAAGTGTCAATGTCATGGGTGTCGGATGTGTTAATCCTGATGAGGTCAAGTTTGAGGCTTTGTACAATGAAAAGATGAATTTCCTAGCCAACCAAGGTGGTGTTTATCATTCAAACTACCCGAGGCAGGATGGTAACCAAGGTTGGAACAAGGATGAAGGTTGGAAGAATGGGGAGAAGGATATGTATGTGCCTCCCCACGAGCGTCATAAACCAAAGGATTCTGAAGGTGGTCGGTCGGAGGATATGCTTTCTCGTATCCTTAACAAAGTTGAGGGGTCAGACATGATCTTGAAAGAAATGAAAGAAGATGTGTCGACCCTCTGTTAGACGGTTACCTCTCATTCAGTATCGATCAAACAGCTGGAGACCCAAATGGGTCATATCTCGTCTCATTTAAACCTGAGACAACAAGAGGGTTTGCCTAGTGATATTATGGTGAACCCCAAGAATAAGGTTTGAGTGTGGACTTGCGTCGTGCCGCGACGTTAACTAAGGCGCTGCTTGGGAAGCAACCCAAATCTTACTTTCTTTCTTTTTTATTTTGAAATAACGGTGTGTTGATTGTGCAGGTCGAAGTGTGGAAGGTGTTTGAAAAGTGTAGGTTGGCAAGCTAAAAGTCCAGTCGGCGACTCGTCGAAGAGGTCGGCGAGCCCGACTTGGACCACCGTTGGACTCAAGACATTTTTAAATTTGAGTATGTAAAACTTGGTGAGCCTAGGAGCTAATTGGCGAATCGCCGACCAGGTCAGCGATCGCGACTTTGTCCGCCGTTTGGACCTCCACAATAACTGGAGGTACTGTAAAACCCGGTGAGATAAGTGCCCACTCGACGTGTCGCCAAGTGGGTCGGCGAGCAAAACTTATGTCACCGAATGGGCGAGAACTTGACGATTTTTAAAGGCTAAAGGTTTAAACTTTCAAAATCTTTCACTTTCCCTCACTTTTGAACTTCCCAAACTCACACCCGCACAATATTTCCCATATTTCTTGCATTTTTATCGCATTTTAGTCTAAGAATTTGTGTTCGGAGTTGGATTTCTTTGCCGCCTAGCATTTCAAAGTTTCTATTCTGCTTCCAAGGTTGGTTTTACAAACCCTAAATTTTTATATTGCGACTTTGATTCATTTGCAAGTGATTTTATCTTAGTGAAGTGTGCTAGGCATCTCTGATTGTAATTGTATATGTGTGTGTATGTTTTAATTTGAATATCGTACTCGTAATGCTTATATTGTTGAATTTCCATGTTTTTCGTGCTTTAAAATTGATTTAAATTATGGGGTTGCGCTTGAATGTTATTGGGTCTAGTCGGGTGAAGTCTAAGTAACTCGCATTTATGCTAAATGACATATTTTGCCCAATGATAGAGCGGTTGACGTCATTCTTAAGAGCAAAAGTCATCAAATGGCCAAATTTGGCCAAATCGGGAGAAGTCTAAGTATCCTGGGGGCATGGGTGTAATGGGTCTTAGCTTAATTATAAGAGTGCATGTTTTGATTTTGATTTCGAGGGCTGCGGGGTTGAATTTGGAAGTTGGGGTTGAAAAAAGGCACGTTGGGCCATATGGCAAGCTGGGTCGAGCTCGCCAAACCACTCGACGGTTTGTCGAATCCCCCTTATCACCTTTAATTTCATGCTAAATTGTGAGTTAGGTTCTGTAAATTTTGGCGAGAATCCTGAGTTCGCCGAGTGCATTCGGCGACTCGTCGAAGGTCTTCCTTCATCGCCCCTTTTTTCTCCCCTAATCCTTATAATGCACTGTAACTTTCGGCAGGCTAGTCCTTTCTCACCGAATGCTATTGGCGATTCGCCGAAAGGCCTTTCCCATTGCCGACATGCCAATTTTTCTAGGAATGTTTTAGCCAGATTTGGCGACTTACCAACATGTTCGGTGAGTCTGTCTGCAACAACTTTTCTGTGCTTTTTCTTAAACTGTTTCTTACTTTTCTCTAATGTTTTGAAGATATGGCTAGACCAAAGGTTGCTGGTAGAAATATGCCACCCCGCAAGAGGGCCAAAGAGAGAAAAACAGTTGCATCCAGAGTCAAGGCCACCATACTTCCCACAACTGGTGGGAAAGGAAAGGGCAAAGGGAAAGCACTTGCATCACCAGAGGCTAGCTCCGACAGTGATGGTATCTACAATGCTCACCTCACCACCTCTGAGACTGAGGGTGAGAACCAGGAGCATCAAGCTGCAACTTCTGAACCTGAGGAGGATGAGTCACTAGTAGCACAGAGGGAAGAGTTGTGATCCAAAAGGATGAATGATCCATCTAGGATCAGGACTCCCCAGGCCACCACTACTCATCCTCCTACTCTAGCACAGATTGTGGTCTTAGCACCACCGGTACAGGGTCCTCCCCCTCGGTTTGACATGTCCATGATTTTTGGGACGATAGAGATCCCAGATGTGCCAGTTGAGCCAGATATGCCTCCCGCTATCACCGGAGATGATGTTCTATTTGAGGAGGTAATTGATCCCGAGTCTGAGGTGGAGACAAATGAGGAGATGCTTCGGGTTGCTGAGGAAGTGTCTTACGAGGGCCTTACAGAGACTGAGGAGGCCATGATCGATGCAGCTGTGAAGACTTCTTTGGTAGACATGCCTTTGGCAGACACGCATTTGGTGATACTATAGATGTGACTCCGGGCATTGATGCCCAAGATCAGAGTAATGCACCGGGCACTAGTGCCCAGACAGATGGAGCGACTGTTTAGACAGGATCCTTTTTTACCTCTCGTTCTGTCTTTTCTTTTTATTGACTTTTGGATATTTTATTGCTTGCATTTGAGGACAAATTGCTTTCATTTTATGGTGGGGTGAGGCCCACCTTTTGTGACTATTGTTCTGTCTATATATTTGGGTTTTGTGCTATTGATTGTATTTTGGCACTGTATTTATTTTATGGATGTTTGAGCTTGTGACTCCTTGCTTTAATTGTAAATAATTTTTGGACCCTTCCAAAAAAAAATTGTGCCACCTCTTGTTTGTGTTTGAATGTGGTTGTTCTCTTGAAAATTATAGTATCGGTCTTGATCAATACTGATGACTTGAATAGTGCTCATAATCGAACAAAAAATGAATGTGAAGCTACGATGAGGCCAAATGAAGTTGCATAGGCAGTATGTGAACTTTGTGCATCTCGTTGTGACTAACCAATTATCAAATTGAATCTCTTATGATGAACATTGCACACTAGCGAGAGTGTGGAGTCTTGTTTGACATTGGTGTCAATGCCTTGTGTGTGATGAGCTTACCGTGAACCATGTGTGATGACACCTACAATTTTCCCCGTTGGTCCGTTGACTAAGTGATGCAATCTCCTGAAATGATCTTAGGCAACTTTAAAGAGTGAAACAATTTGACATTATATCTCTTTTGTGGCCTACCTTGTGAGTGTGTGAACTTTGCTTCAACACCTTTTGAGCCTTAACCCTTTACTTGGACGAAACTTGATGAAATTGTGACCGTTCTTTATTTATTACCCATAATCCTCATGATTTGTGATTTTCTTGAATAGCCAACTTAGGACAAAAGCCTAAGTTGGGGGTGTGGTGAAAAGAGAAGGTATATCAAGAAATGCAAAGAAGTCACCTTTGACCCATGGTTTTGAGAAAGATGGAACCCCTCCATAAAAAAAAGAGAAAAAGAATAAAAGGATGAAAAAGAAAAAGAATGAAAAAGTTGTGGAATAAGGTTGTTAAAATGCAAAAAGAAATGGGGTGTCCAACAGTCCATGGAAAGTAAATAATGGGGTGACTTTCGAGCATGAATGATAATGATGAAGAAAAGGGAAGAAAAGTGTTGTCACACCATATTTCATGAGGATAGCAGCCACTGAGCCTAAATGACCATACATTTACACTCAGCCCCGTTACAAGCTTAAAAAGACCTTTTTGATCTTGAGTGGGCTGAAACAAGTGTTGATTGGAAAATATGGGCAAACCTATGGGTGGAATAATGCATTGTGTTCATCTTTGTAAGTGTGAGTGTTGATTGTGATTCTGGAGCTATTAATTGTTGAACCATTGTGTGTGAATATGGAATCACTTTTTGTGTAAGGGCATTTGAGTACCTTTATTGACCTTGAACTTGCATTTGAAGCAAGTATGGTGAACTTGAGAATCTTTGAAAATTGTGAGTCACAACTTGAATCTTTGAGTGCACAATTGATCTTTGCATGAGTAAGTTGAGTCTTTTTGTGTGCATTCATGATTGAGTCTTGTGTATCCCTGTTTGAGACATCCTTTTTGAACTGCTGAACTTGAGTTTTACTTGAGGGCAAGCAAAAGTTTAAGTTGGGGGTGTTGATGAGTCCACGATTTGGACTCATTTAGGGCTTTTTTGGATAGATTTAATGTCCTCAAATGCTTATTTTGTGCCAATAACTGATGTAAAATCCTTGATTTCCAGGTATTTGGATTTAGGAACAAAGCATAGACAGTAATGGGCAAAAAAGGAAAAAGGTAGCTGAAAGAATGAAGAAAAGAAGGCATGCTGATCGCCGAATCCATTGAGCGAGTCGCCGAGTGGTTATTACCTCGCCTAAAGTTCAAATGTGCCAAGCACAGAAGGAGAAAATCAAGTCGGGGAGAGAAAGGAGCAGTCGGCGTGTCGCCGAACGGTTCCGTGATGCAGTGATTGGATCACCCAAAGTTACAGAACTTGAGGATGATGAAGGCCAAAGCAAAAAGGGGATGGAACTGACCAAAGGGCAGATCGCCGAGTGTATCGGTGATCCCGACTTACTGCGCCAAATGGTCCTTCGCAACATACTTTTGTCGACTATAAATACATATTTGAATATTTAGTTTTAGAATCAGTTTGCATAATATAGAATTTTTCTGTTTTAGAGTTGGAACTCTGAGTTTTGAGAAAAACTTTTCCTTAGCTTTGAAGAATTGAAGTTTTCCATTTTTTAGAAATTGGAAGTGGGTCTTTGAGATTCTTCAATTTGGACTTTTGTAAAGACGAAATTAATCTTACCCAGTCGATGGACACACAATTTGGTAACGATTTCTATATTTTTATGATGTCTAGCTAAAACCCCAATTCTTGGGGTGTAATTATGTGATTATGGGCTGATTTGGCTTATAGGTATTGCTAATTGATAGTTTAAATATTGTTTAGAAGTGATTTCATTCAGTAATTGTGGTTTAATTTAAAGGGTTGTAGTGACAAATGCAATTCTACCTTAGTGTTTTTGGCTTGCTCGAGAGAGAGTTTTTAAAACCAAGATTACTGAATTGATGGTCTGTGGGTATTGGGTTGTCATGGATTCTGCTCGAGAGAGTGAATCCTAAATCTTTTTCCACACATTCAGCTCGAGAGAGTGAATGGACTAAAGTGTAGGTTGTTCTTAATTGCTTACTTGTTGGTGTTCGAGAGAAACCAACTTGATTCGGGGTAAATTGTTCGAGAGAAAGTTTATCCCCACTAAGGTCTAGCTTATTCACTGATTTATAGCTATTTACTATCAGTTGCAATCACCCATTTGTCCATATTAGCCTATAATCAAATCACATCCCAAGAACCCGTCTCATTACTTATTAATTCGTGTTATTTACTGTTGTTATAGTTGATAGTTAAAATCAAAAACCTCTTCTTTTACACTCATGTCACCCTAAATTTGAATTATGTTTTTATTCGATAATGTCTACTCTTATGATTGACTTGAACATATTTGCACTTTGCTATTGAATCTTAAGCACGTACCACTCCCTGTGGAATTCGACCCCAACTCATTTAGTTGGGTTATTATACAGACTATCGATCGTTCACACTTAGTCTTAAGATCGCTCATTGCCCAATATTTCATGTGGGCATTCACTGTTTTCTGCAGAATCTGCTTCACCTCACGATTTGACACTTCTACCTGGACACTAGTTTGAGGGTGATACGTTGTTGCTACCTTGTGCCTAACTCCATATTTAGCTAAGATATTCTTCACCAATTGATTTATGAAGTGCGTCCCTCCATCACTGATTATTGCCCTAAGAGTTCCAAATCTAGTGAAGATGTGTTTCTTCAAAAACTTCAGCACTACTTTAGCATCATTTGTAGGCAGAGCAACTACCTCAACCCACTTTACATGTAATTGACGGCTACAAGGATATATTGATTACCATTGGATGGTGGGAATGGTCCCATGAAGTAAATCCCCAAGACATCAAATAATTCGACCTTCAAGATGCTATGTAGTGGCATCTCATATCATCTGGAAATAGTTCACATCTTCTGGCATTGATCACAGCTCTTCACATATCATGTAGCATCTTTGAACAAAGTCGGCCAAAAAAAACCTGATTGGAGCACCTTATGTGCAGTGCGCTCACTCCATGATGACCCGCCTATGCACACGAGTGGAAACTATCCATCACTTGTCTCATCTCAGACTCATGTACACACCTCCTCATTATTTTTTCAAGGGGCCTGCTTGAATAGATAAGGCTCATCCCATATGTAGAACCGAGCATCATAAATCAACCTCTTCTTTTGATGTGTGGTTGCATCCGGTGGGAACAATCCACTCACCAAATAGTTTACAATGTCTGCATACCATTTTAATTCTGTCACCTCTAGAGCCAATAATTGTTCATCAGGAAACTCTTCCCGAATCTGACCTTGTTCACCCACATATGACGAACTCTCCAACCTGGACAAGTGATCTGCAATCTGATTTTCAGAACCTCTTCGGTCCTTGATCTCTATGTCAAACTCTTGCAGCAACAGAATCCACCTAATCAGTCACGACTTTGCATCCTTCTTATTTAACAGGTACCTGATAGCTATCTGATCAGTATAAACAACAACTTTAGTCCCTACCAGGTAAGATCTAAACTTGTCGAAGCATAGACCAAGGTTAGCATCTCTTTCTCGGTCATGGTGCAGTTGGCTTGAGCTGCATCCAGTGTTTTGCTTGCATAATAGATTGAGTGAAACACCTTCTCTTTCCTTTTCCCTAACACTACCCCGCCAGCCACATCACTTACGTCACACATCAGTTCAAAAGGAAGCTCCCAATTTGTGGAAGTTAGTATTGGAGTTTCTATCAACTTCTTCTTCAAAGCCTCAAAAGCTCGAATGCATTGCTCATCGAAGAAGAATTTCATCTCCTTCTCTAGGAGACGACACATGGGTCTTTCAGTCTTAGATAAATCCTTAATGAATCTCCTGTAGAAACCAACATGACCCACAAAAGTTCTCACCCCTTTAACAGAGATGAGGGGAGGTAACTTTTCAATGATTTCCACCTTTGCACGATCAACTTCCAACCCTAGCTTTGACACCATATGGCCTAATAAAATCCCTTCCTTCACTAGAAAATGACATTTTTCCCAGTTTAGGACGAGATTAGTTTCCTCACATCTAGCCAGCACCTTGTCCAAATTCTCCAGACACCTGTCAAAAGACTCCCCAAAGACCGAGAAGTCATCCATGAATATATCCATAAAATCTTCAACCATAAAATGGCCATCATGCATCTTTGGAATGTGGATGGAGCATTGCATAACCAAAAAGGCATCCGCTTAAAGGCATATGTAACATACGGACAAGTGAATGTGGTTTTTTCCTGGTATTCTGGCGTAATCACAATTTGATTATATCGTGAAAAGCCATCCAAGAAACAATAATATTCTTTCCCCACTAACCTGTCCAACATTTGATTAATAAATGGAATGGGGTAGTGATCCTTTCTGGTGGCCTCATTCAATTTCCTGTAATCCATGCATATTCGCTACCCTGTCACTGTCCTAGTTGGAATAAACTCATTCTTTTCATTGGTGATCACTATCATGCCTCTTTTTTTAGGTACACACTGAATAGGGCTGACACACTTGTTGTCTGAAATTGGGTATACAATACTTGTATCCAACCATTTAACCACCTCCTTATGCACCACATCTTTCATCACTGGGTTTAATCTGCGCTGAGGTTGTACACTTGACTTGTGGCCCTCTTCCATAAATATCTTGTGCATGAAGAAAGCTGGGTTGATGCCATGTATGTCAGCTATCTTCCGGCCTATTGACTTTTTCCTCTTCGTCAAATTTTTCAAAGAGGACTCAACCTGCACTTCAGACAAAGCAGAAGAAAAGATTACATGTAACAATTCATTAGCACCTAAAAATGCACACCTGAGATGAGAGGGGAGAGCTTTTAACTCCAACTTTGGTGCTTCCTCAATTGATGGCTTGGGAGGTGATCCCAAGACTCTATTTAATGGCTCAACAAATTTGCGAAGCATACTCACATTTGGGACATCTAGAATACTAGCCAACTCCTGGGCTTCAGCGTCCCCCTCAATATCATGCCCAATTAACACCTTCTCTAAAGGGTCTCGAGTTTCAACATATTTAGTTATTGTTTCCTCATCAATGACTGTAATTTCTGACAGCTCCTCATATATCGCAGGCAACTTCATTGCCTTGTATACATCAAAGACATCTACCTTGTCATGAGCCCTCATTGTCAATCTACCTGTCGCCACATCAATTAATGCACCACCGGTTGCAAGGAATGGACGTCCCTAAATAAATCAGACCTCTGGGTCAAGCTCAAAATCCAAGATAACAAAGTCTACGGGGAAGATCAGTGTTCCTACTTAGAATAAGACATCCTCAATAACGCCATCTGGCCTTGCTACCGAGCAGCTAGCT
Source organism: Solanum piurae (assembly GCA_029582685.1). NCBI lineage: Eukaryota > Viridiplantae > Streptophyta > Magnoliopsida > Solanales > Solanaceae > Solanum > Solanum piurae. The sequence continues at coordinate 12,699 of JAJOOO010010242.1, forward strand.
AATTGCAACATTATGGTTGTGGACTTGGGCCTTCCTAGTCCCAACTTAATAAACATGGACGTAGGCATCAAGTTGATACTCGCACCCAAATCGCACATCCCTCTTTCCTTAATTCATTTTCCAATTTTTATTTGCACAGTCAAACTCCCTTGATCTTTCAACTTAGTTGGGAGCTTATTTTGGATCCTAGAACTGCACTCCTCAGTGAGTGCCATTATTGCATACTCCGCCAATCTGCTCTTGTTAGCCACAATATCTCTCACATATTTGGCATAATTAGGAATTCCCTACAACATCAATCAAAGGCAAGTTAACATGTACCTGTTTGAGGAGTTCAATAAACTTACCAAAACATTCCTCCTCCTTCTATTTTTTGAAATTTTATGGGAATGGAGGAGGTGGCTTTGCTTTTGGTTCCTCATCAACCCATGGCTCACTTGGTCCAGCTTCATCCACCTGCTTTCCGTTTTCTTCAGCAGATTTTTTCTATGGAGTTAACTCCTCCAATGGACGACCACTATGGGTACTACTCACAACATTTACCTATTTTGGGTTTGGATCAGTATTTCCAGGCAAACCCCCTTGTGGTCAAGAATTCTGGGCACTAGCAAACTGCCCAAATTGCTTCTCCAAATTCTGGGTTGCTAGTTGGTTGTTTCGGACATTTGCTGCCAACTTAGCTTGGTCAACCATGATTTGTTTTAGCATGTCCTCCACACTCATATCACCTTGATTCGCAGCCTGGTGATTCCTATGACCCTGCTGATTTTCATGGCCTTGTTGATTATCATGTTGTCCACCACCTTGCGGCCTGTACTGGTTCTTTCCTTGGTGTTGATTTTGATTACCACCCCATGAAAGGTTTTGGTGGTTCCGCCAGCTTCGATTGTAGGTGTTGCCATAATTTTGGTGATTCCCTTCTCGCTCGGCATTACCTACAAAATGAACAGATTCTGGGTTTGCTCCACATACCTCAGTAGTGTGATCTCCACCTCCACATACTTCACACCATGTTGTTGGTTGATGCACCATATTAACTTGAGCTTGTTGCTGTCCTTGTGATATGTTGTTGAAGTGTGTAGTCGTCATATTTTGCATTGCTGCAATTTGTGCAGTTAAGGTTGTCACTACATCTACTTCCAACACTCCACCAGTCTTTTGTATGATCGATTAGCTCCTTCTCCATTCCACTCGGGATTAACTTGTGAAACTATGTTAAGAAATGTAAACAACTCAGCATATGTCTTCTCCAAAGCTTGTCCACCTACAACAGAATCAAGTAAAAATTTTGTGTTTGGTTCCAACCCTTCAATGAAGGTGTGGACCAATACTTCGTTAGCTTGATGATGATTTGGACAACTTAGAAACATGGACTTAAACCTGTCCCAAGCTTGGTACAAGTTTTATCCTCCTTTCTGTTGGAAGCTTAATATATCGCTTCTCAGCTTGGCTATTTTCCTGGATGAAAAAAACCTAATCAAGAACTGCCAGAAAAGATCATCCCAATATGTTATGGAGTTTGTGGGCTCAGAGTTCAACCATCTTTTTGCTTCCCCTAGCAGAGAAAAGGGGAATAGGATAAGCCTCACATAATCAAAGTTCACTCCAGTTGGAGTGTATGTGTCACTCATCTCGAGGAAATTTTGAATGTGCACTTGTGGGTCCTCATGAGATAGACCAGTGAACTATCCATTTGTGTGCAATAGTTTCACCATGCTCTGCTTCAGTTCAAATCTCCCACCAACTGCAGGTTTCTGAATACAAGAAGTAACATTGGTGGTGCGTGGGATTTCCATGTCTCTCACTTTTATTTCTGTCATCACTGCAGGTGCGTCTTGTTCCACACTTTCTTCTGGGGTTACTAGTTCACTAGAGACAAGAGAGACTGGGTAGGTGAGTCTTCTTTTCCTTCTCTAGTAACGAACAAATCTCTTCGGTTCAGCTATAGGCTCTACCAAGTCCTGGTCGTCTTCTAGTGTGAAATCTAGACACAACCTGTAAAATGAATAGCCAATATCAAGTTGTCAACACTTTTATAAATAATTTAGAAACTCAAAAATTAAATATCTGTCTATTTTAAAGTCCCTAGCATCGGCGCCAAAAACTTGTTGCGTCCAGAAGCACACGCACGTGTACGTGGTCACTCAAGTAGTACAGTGACACTTTCGAGCCGCATTATCGAACCCAAAGGACTTCAAATCAACAAACAATAAATTTATTGTAACTGAAATAAATTTACTTATGTGACATAAGATTTCAAGAATTTATTTGTATTAACTAAGTTAAACAGTTGCAAATATTAATTACTAACACTTAAATCAGTTACAAAAAGGGGACTTCACAATTTGGGAAATATTCCAGGGTTGTAGCATGCACCGATTTCAAACATAATAATAACTTATTCTAGCATTTGATAGGTTAACCTGATTATCAACTCACAAGGTTGCATTTACGTGATCTCCCGACCTCTAATCGCCTACCACCACTGACAGCCTAACTACATCATTGAGCGGGGATAGGTATGAACTAGTAGCGGAGCATTAAGCTATCATCTTGTTCATTAACCAAATGTGGCATATAGGTATACTCCTATCCTATATACAAAACACTCTAAGTTTTACCCTAGAATGAACACGTTCCTCAAATTCTTTGGTCTATCCCTCTATTCATCTTCCGAGTTCAAGAACGGACAATGAGTTTATTTTAATGTTGATGAGTCATTAAAATAGTTAAACAAGAATGCAAACATAAATCATAAGAAAATCCATCTCATGCTAGAAATAAATAATATTATGTCATTAATCGTAGCTACAACCCTAGAATAGGGGAATTTATCTACTCATAGTATGAATCATCATCAAATAATGTTCAAGGATCATAAAAGTGTTTACCAAAATGAAAGAGCAGAAGAAAAGCCCTAAAGATAGTCAGCAAAATTGCCCACATCGTGTTCTCCCATTTTTCAAAATTTGATTAATGATAAAATATTACAGCTGGACTCTTTATAGTCTAAAATAAAACACGTGATGCAAATTTGGAGTCCAGGTCCGATACGCGGACCTGTTCCCTCGCTGAACATTTTGAATACCTTGAGCCAACTCCGCGATACGCTCCCATCTCGCATTCCACTGTTATGTGAAATTCATTTTCCACATTTTGGCTTCAGCTCCGCGACGCGGAGGTGCTCCCACACAGTGCATTTTTTCAGCTTCTCGGTCATTTCTCCTTGGCAACTTCGACTTCTATTTTCCAACATCTTGGATGCTTTAATTTTTTAGGTCCTTTGCTTGCTTATCACCTTACAGACACCTAATCATCTTGGTTAGAGGAAACACAATATATTGACTCTAAAAATGCAATTCATAAGAGAAATTTGCTCTCGAACTTAGCTAGATATATGGAGTAAATTAGTTATTAGGCGCATAAATACACCTAAGATCATTATAGCTCACATGGTCTTAAATATCGGTTAAGGTTACTTCAAGAAGTATCTCACAAGTGTTCAAAAGATGAGTTTTACTTGCATTTGAGCATGATTATTATGATGTTTTCTAACTTCTTTCTTATGGTTTTAACTTGGTCTTTGCATGACATGAAAGGTCTTTTTGAGCATGATTTCATATATCTATGCATTGGTATCATACTTGGTATATTTTTGTACTAGTGCATACTCTTGCCTACATTATTTCTCAAACGTAGGGTTCGACGTTCCGATTTTGCATCCTCTTAGCTAGAAGTCACCTTGGTTACACCTAGTAGTGGGGAGTCCTCATGTTTTGAGGACCGAACCTTTTATCACTTTCATTCTTTACTTTTCTGATATTGTACGTGATGCCAAGGTTACGTAATGGTCACTCTTGATGTAATAGAAGGCTTTCGAGATAATGTAGACTTCTACCTCATTTTTATCAACTATGAATTATCTTTAAAATCTATTGATTTATATTATCTTGTTTATGCATGTTGAGTGGCTTGTATAGGGCCTCTCGGGGTTCCATATGCCATGTTACACCTAGGGTATACCTTGGGTCGTGACATAACTCCAAGTGGTGTGACAGTAAATATATCTTTGGCATCATAATGTTTTCCATCTTTAAAGGGAATATTGTCTCTTTAAATATTACATATTTAATGATAAATAAAAGTCTAATTTCATATTCATACAACCTGAAATTCTTTTGATTTTCACAAAATACTATCATGACTGCCTTTCTAGCTCTATCTTGAAATTTGTCACTTCTAGGTAATATTTGGTTGCTTCCCAAATAACATTTTATATGGAGATTTACCATTTACCATCAATGAAGGTAATTTTCTTATGAGATACAAAACAGTTCTTATACATCTCCCCCCCCCCCCTCCCAGAATCTAATTGGTACGTCACTTTGAAACTTCAATGCTCTAGCCATCTCTAAAATATGTTTATGATTTCTTTCAACTGTCTCATTTCCTTAGAAGTGTAAGAATAATTGGTTTGATGAATAATCCCTTTGGACTTAAACAACTCAACACATTGAGAGTAAACAAATTATCTACCATTATCAAACCTGAACACCTCATATCAAACTAGATCTTTATTAATGACAAAAACTTTCAACACCATGAAAACTTTAAATTTTTACTTAATCAAGCAAACTCAAGTATATCTTCTATGTTCATCTACCAAAGTAACATAGGAATATTTCATGTCATAAGTAGACTTCTTATAAATCCCTTATACATCTAAGTGGACTAAATCAAAAGAAGCTACAACTTTAGTGGAATAAACATAAAATCGAAGTTTATGTTGCTTAGCTAACAGACATATTGTAACACCCCGTATTCGAAAACATACCTCAATGCAGATTTCTAGAAGTTGCAGGTGCAACCCACGATTACCACCCACGATTACCACCCACGAACCGTAGGGTGACACGCGGCCCGTGCTGGTGGTCCGTGGTTCGCATCTGCAACCTTCCCCAGAAAACCCCCCAAAAAATTGTCTAAGTGTTGACCCATGGCCGGACCCACAAACCGTAGGTCAGGTCACGGACCATGGCCCGTGTCCATGGATCAACACAAGTCAACCCCAAACATCTCCCTAAGTCCTAACCCACGCCAGGACCTATGGACCGTAGGTCAGACCACAGTTTATGGTCCAGGGCAGTAGGTCGAACCCTAGGATTTCAGTCTCCAATCGCGACTGACGGTTGACCAGCACAAACCATCAGTCGATCGATGGTCTGTCGGTCTCGTTCGTCGGTGACCCCGACAGCTTTTAAGTCAGGGGTCTTTTGGTCTTTTCCTTATGCGTTAGACCCCTAAACTACGTCGTTTAAACCCTAAACTACATGGTTTTGGTCAGTTTTAGCCTAGAAACATAACTAGAACTTACCTAAGTCAAATCATTCTTCAAAACTTAGGAACTTAGAGCTTAGAGAGAATAAAGAGGTGACAGAACCCTAGTTCAAGAACATAGCAAGGTTCCATCAGTTCTAACCCTGAAATTGAAAGATTTCTCCGAGGAATTCGTCACCAGGTATGTGGGATTTCACTAGTGGGTTCCTTTCACCCATTAGGTCCCTAGATTTCAGTTAGAATCTTGATTCCCTTAATGTTATCTAGACTTAGGGTTTTCTTGAATGTTAGAATCGTTGGGTTTTCAGCTGTTAGCATAATCCAAATCATATTATCACGTTATAGTATTGTTTTGCCCAGATTCATGCATAAACTCAGAACCCTAGCTATGTAGTTCTTTAGTTCATGAATTACACATGCTAGGTCAATTAAGTTAGTTACATATAAACATGCCTCAGTTTTCGAATGCATTATTATCAGTATATAAATGTTGCATTCTCAGTTTGCATGCCAGTTTTGAGCTATCCAGTATTACAGTCTTAAAGTGTTAATTACTTAATCATATGGGAAGCTTAATACCGAGTGGACTAAGGTCATTCACCCTCAAGTTCCAGAACTACGTGCCCCGTAGGTTGTAAGTCACATATGTGGGCATCATCTTAGTGATCATGCCAGCATGCATCTATACCTCTGGCAGGGTATATTGGATCCTCTCGATGGGGCGTATACATCGGACTCCACATTTAGCTCATGTGGTTTTATGTCGGTTAATAGTAGCTCCCTTACAGTTCAGTTAGATTATGTTACATTAACCATGTTATTACTATAGTTCACAAATCAGTCTTAGCGTGTTATAAACTTGGTCATTGCATTTAGTGTTTCATGTTTAGTATTCTCAGTTTGTATCATGCTTATCTCATGTCATTGCTCAGATTTATGCTTCGATTCAGTTACGTTATTGTTCAGTGTTACTCTATCATGCATGCTCAGTACCTTTCAAGTACTGACGCATACTTTGCGCTACATCTTCTCGTGATATAGGTTCAGGTCCTCAACAGTCAGATCATGCATAGATTGGTTCCCGATCATCAGTTCAACAACATCAGTGGTGAGTCCTCATTCTTCGGGGACTAGTGGCATGACTATTTTTATCGCTTTTAACTTTAGTTTCAATTTTGCTAGATCTAGTTAGGACATGTCCCAACATTTCTAGTCAGTAGAGGCTTATTTCAGACATAGTTAGTTTCAGCTTTAGTCTTAGAGTTTGACTTTTCTTTTGTATTCAAAATCTCAATTATCTTTATTCAGATTTAGTATATGGGTATTCCCCATCATCTTCAGATTATTTCATGATTTAGCTTCCGCTTAGTTATTATTGTTTCAGTTTATCTTTAGTATACTTATGATTATGCCAGCAGGGTTAGCTTGGGGACACTCGTGATCCTAGGTCCCGTGTTGTGTCCAAGGGGTAGCCTCGGGGAGTGACACATATATACAGTGATCATGAACATGAAGATGTACTTTTTTGGGAAGAGAGAAAATATGTTGCATAGCTGCATCAAAGGAATGTCCAAGCCTATAATGCCATAAATTATCTTGTTCACTATCAAAGGTCATAATTGAGGCATTCTCTATGTATTAGTTGGACTCGTAATTCAATCATTTAGAATGTATAATCCTTCATTCTCCCTATCAATCCCCAAGACTTTACCATTGGAGTGCATGAAAATATACAAAAATGTGAAGAATTTTTTTTTAATAACACAAGACAATTCTCTAGTTAGTTTGGAGGCTGAGAGTAAATTGAATTTGAACTCAGAGACATGCAACACAATATATATAGCTTCATCTTCCAAAATTATTGTCTTTCCTTCACTGTTGATCGGGGACTTATCACTTGTTGCAACTTCAACTTTGCAATCATCTTGTAAACTTTTAAGAGAAGTAAGAAGATTTTTTAATGGAGTAATGTTATGAGATGCACATGTGTCAAGTATCTAGTCATGTATTAAGGTACTGATAGTAAGACATTAATACTTGCTAGATTAGATGAATACTTTGTGTGTCTTCTTTCCCTACTATGTTCATTATTTTATCATACTGGCGATCACCGAAGAACTGACTCTTTTTGAAAGATAGATCCACAACTAACTAGATAGTATTGGCTCGAGGCTTGAACCTTGATGGACCTCTTATAACAGCAGGTCTATAATCACCCAAATTGTGTTGAAATTGAGCTTGAGATCTGTAGCTAGTAGAAAGATTCTGAGTATTTCTAAATGAATTGGAACCACCAATTTGAACACCTCAACTAGATCTAAAATAACCTGCACCATCACCATTTTGTTCCTTTTTTTAACTCTGAAAATCAGGAGGATCGATAATCAATCGATAACAATCTATCTTTCAATAATTTATTTACCCACGGTGCTCACAAAACAAATCAAACATGTGATAACCACTAGAGGTGGACAAATCCTTCTTAAGAGGTGGTTTATAAGTTTGTGATTCTCCTGCTAGCAGTGTTACTACTTTCATTTTGTCATCAACAACTCCTAAAGTTCTTTGACTTTCCACTTACGACACTATGTCCTAGGCTTCATTAAAATAACAATAAGAGTCCTAGATAAAATGCTACTTTGAATTTGACTATAACTTTTATTCAAATCCATAGAAATTGCAGCAAACGTTAAGATCATAAATGTTCCAAGTAAGGTTGTGATTTCCCATAGTCACATTGGGGAAATGGGTACATGATGTCTAGTTTATGTCAGGAGTTCTTCAATTTGGAGTAGTAAGTGGTTGCAAAATCTATACCTTGCTGTAAATTCACAGTTTCAGTTTAGAGATAGTAGATTCTCAGTTGGTTCGAGTGATCAAAACATTCCTTGAAATTAATTCACACTTGTTTTGCATGTGATGCACATAGGATCTTCGACATCAAATCAGTTGATACCGTACAACCAATTATGGAAGCACATAACATTGCATTTCTCCCAATATTCAACCAATTTGTTCTTGTAATAGTGTTTTGCACATGTTCTGTCGACGAATTTGAGCTTGTGTTTGCCTCGAATAGAAGCTTCATCGATCGACTCCATGGTGTGTAATTCTTAACAGGCTCATTTGGAGAAACAACTTCATGATAAACTGCCATGGAGTTGTAAGATTCATCTTAAAAATCACTGTGAATAACAATGAAAATGATAATCAAATGCTTTAATACCATGTCAAATTATGCTTAATTGAGTATATATCAAGTGGGAAACAATACTCAAATCTTCTATGCACATCGAGTATATAAGAAGAAAATTGGAGAATCAATCTTATTGATGATAGTGCTACATTGTTGAGTTAAGTGGGTACAAACTTGACTATTTATAGTCCTTAATCAATACTATATCTTTCATTTTCCCTCTTATCTAACCGAATAAATTAGGAACACTTAATCCAGCTAATTAACTCCACTAACAATGACCATAACTAACTAACTAACATTTTCAGTTATTTCAATAATTATAATGGGTAAATGTGTAATTTTTATTGATGCATAATTAAAATATCAAGTACTGATCATGTGCTTGAGAAATCAAACACTTATTAAAAAAATTAAAGTTATATCAACCAACAAAGATTTCCCAAATAGTGTAATTTACTGAGACGTGTGCAAAAATCAATTTAACCGATCGATAAACTAAACTGAAAGATACTACTTATTAATTTCGATATTGGTTATTGAGTTAGAAATTTTTAAATGGTTTTGTGAAAGTTTTTATTCGGGTTATCAGTTCGGTTTTTATTTTTTATTTTATAATTTTGGTTAATGGTCGAAATCGATAATACAATAAGATAATTAAAATGTACTATTTTACTTCTTATTATATAACAATGACTTTAGCATTTTATAAATTTTATTTTTTAGATTTAGTATTACTTTCGGTCGTAGGCAATACAAACTAGCATCTATCCCTCTCTATTGTGACACCTCTATTCTCGACACAAACTAGTATTAACTTTTCTCTTTTCAATTGTAGATTTAATTGTGACAAAGACAAATAATTCGTGTTTTTTCCTCAATTTATTGCATGAGACTTTAGAAGAAATTTGAATAATTATGTCTTAAACAAAAGTGATCAGTGTAGAAATTTGTGTTGCACTTCTATTCTTACTAAAAGTTTTATTTTTGTGAACATCATGTATATATGATCATATGGACATTTTCTTATCAGTTAAATCCAACCGTTAAGATCCAACAATTGCTAATCTGAGAACCGCTAATAAATATTTTTTTTAATTTAGTTATTGATTTAATATTTTCACAAACCAAAATTGATAAACCTTGTGACTATGTTGAAGAATTCTTCCCCCCTTTGAGTTCTCGAGTAAAAGGGTCTAGGGCTCAAGTGATTCACCGAAGCGACGAGACCTTGAAAGCTGTTTTTTCAAGTGTCAGTAGCGGAACGTTCTGTCAGTCGGGGAAAAATCTAATTTACTTATGTACACCCCTAGTAATTTATACATTGCATTCCTTCTTCTTCGTTTCTTTTTGTTTCTCTTCCTTTTTCTTTTCTTCTTCCGAGAATGAATTCACACAAATAAATATGCTTGGACTCTTCCTATCCTTGTTTGCAATTACTCTCTCTTTAATTACTTGTCCATTTTTAAATTGTCACATCTATTAAAAAAATAATTATTGACATAGTGAATTTACCATTTACCATATTAATTATGAAGTGGATGAATTAAAAATTTAACAAGTTAAAGAAGTTTTACCTTTTTCGAAATTAAATAATTGAGGGTATAATAGGTAAAAAAATTGTTTCTTGATTTGTCAAAATGGACAAGTAAAAAGGGACAAGTAAAAAAGAAAAATTGGACAAATAATTAATTAGGGACAAAACAAAAGGGAAAAATTGGACAATTAATTAGGGAGTATCATTTAAATCAAGATAGGAGAACCCATAGATTTCTATTAAGGGCAAATTACAGAAATCACATACTTTTAAGGTAAAATTACAATTTATCCCTTAAAAGTTTATAATTACATAAATCCCTCAAAAGGGATACAATAATATAAACGCTGATACATTAATCTGATGCGCGAGATACATTAATTGTTAAGTAAGATACATTACATTTCATACATGATACACTAATCTGATGTACATTTTATACATGATACACTAATCTGATGCGCGAGATACAATAATATAAGTGCGCGAGATACAATAATATAAACGTTGATACATTAATCTGATGCGTGAGATACACTAATCTGATGCGCGAAAATGAGGGATTTTGGAAATTTATAAAACTTATAGGGGATAATGGTAATAAGTAAACTAAAAGGTGGGATTTCTGTAATTTTTCCTTCTATTAATCGTCATTAGTTGTTCGGTTTTAAAAGGTGTGAATGGAAAATGAAGGGTTGTAACTTTTATGAAGAGTTGTGACTTTTATGAAAAGTTGCGACTTTTATGAAGAGTTGTTACTTTTATGAAGAGTTGTTACTTTTATGAAAAGTTGGGACTTTTATGAAAGGTTGTGACCTTTCCAAAAGATTATGACTTTTCCAAAGGGTTGTGACCTTTCCGGTAAGGCACAATAAGAACCTTTTCACACTACCCTTTGTTTTCTATAAATTGAGGGATTTCCTCTCATTTTAAGAACCAATTTTTTGGACTTCTCCTACTATTACTAAATCTAGTATTTTAAGTGTACTTTACTGCCGTTGAGTGGTTCGCTGACATTGTAATTTTAGGTACCGATACATCGGTGAGTAAGATCGTTCTATCCTGGAAGGATATATTTCATTAACCTCGAGTACTTGAGGGAAATAATTTCTTTAAGGGGACAATGTGCATTCAGTGGACTCGATTTTCTTTCTCTGAGAAAAATATTTTGTATATTATTTCTAGTCTGTTTCTGATTCTATTTTATGTACTAGTTTAAATTTTCTAGTTTTGAAAATACTCTTCAAACTTTGTTGTTTCTTACCAAGTTCTTCAAAGTTTTGTTCTAAGTATCTTAAGAATACAAGATAAACAACAATCTTAAGAAAATATTATACTGTTGGTTTTTCTTGAATTCTACTGATTGAGAGAAACAAATCATGGAAGTAGAAGATTAATGCACTACTTCTTCAGAATTCGGTGCCTTGTTTAGAAAAATCGAATTGAGAATGTACCAGAAAATTTGGTGGTATTCCAGTTAAAGAATACACCAAGTAACCTTCTTATTATTTATCTAAGGAGGAAAATAGTTTCTAAAAGTTAATTCTTTTGATATTTATCATGTGTATCTCTGAAAAAAGATCTGCAAATCATATGTTTTGGAATGAATTTTCCTTGGAAAATATTGTTTGCCTTTAAAATTCTTTAGTTTGCAGAATGAGAGATGCACATTTTTGTTTGATAAAATAGTATGTAAAAATGTTATAGTTGGAAGGCTATTTGAAAAGAAAAGCATTTTTATGTGATAATCTAAGCATATGTTTTATTCTGTTTGGAGAAAAAAATTTGTAGTTTTGTACTCCGTGTGAAATTTGATTGTGTCTGATTATTGTAGACTAACAACATTTGTAGTTTTCTACTCTGGATAAATTGGACTATACAATTGGTTTGAAAAATATAAAAATTTCACCTAATAAGTCAGTGTTGTATTTTTTATTTTCTACAAATTTCATTGTTAAATAGAAACAAATTATACAAATTTTTTTGTCTTTATTGTTAGTATTCTAAATACTAAGCGGTATGTCTAACTATGATGGGGAAAAAAATATCAATAACTTAAAGTGTGTGATTTTGTGCCTGCAATAGGTGCCTCTATGGAATGAACTTTGACACTATGTAAAGATTGTCAAAGAGAATTGAAGCACTATAATTCTTTCATAGAATAATATTTCCAAAAGAGGTTTCATGCTGCCAATGACATTTTGATAGTCTAGAAAAATATGTGAAAAAAATATTTTTAACTATTTGAAAAATATTTTTGAGATTATATTTAAAATGTGGGAGGTTCTTTGCTTATGACAAAGATAAAATTAGACTTAGTGTCTGATTTAAATTTGTAGCACAAGATATGAAATTCGATGATACTTTTGTATTATGTTAGATCCACAAAATTCTTGGAGTATATATGATATTGTGGTCGTTGAGTTTCTCTTTTACTAGTATATGGTATGACTAGTATAAAACTACAAAATTATATGTATACTTGTTCAAAATGATTGTGTTCTTTTGAAAAAATGTGACTTAAAATGTTGTGATTTTTCATGAAAAGATATGTTTATTAAATATAACTATTTGTATAGACATGAATATTGGTGAATAGTCATTTGTCATATTTTGTAAAAGAAGCATTTGGATTATATTGCCTTTATTGAACCCGATGAAACTTTTTTCATGGGTAGTTCTATAACAATCAAATTGAGAGTTATGAAAATGCCCTACTGAAGAGGACATTTGACAAGGTGATGACTCTAAACAATGTTTGTATCACACAAAATTGTAAGAAATAGGAACAAATATTTGTGATAAAAAGCTACCTCGCGGAGAGCTTTTCAAACTCAATATTTTTATTTGTTCTTACATGCTTGAGTCAAATTGTTTTTGACATGAACACTTGGGACATGTTAATTACAAAACCTTGTAAGGAAAACTGATCAACTTAGAAGTTTTGTCTAACTTTGAGTGCAATAAATATAAATGTCAAGTTTGTGTGGAATCTAAGTATGCTGAGCATTCTTACAAATTTGTTGAAAGGAATTATAATCCCTTAGAGTTGATTTACATTGACATTTGTGATATGAAGTCAACACAATCTCGTGGTGGGAAAAAATATCTCATAACTTTCATTGACAATTGCATTAGAAACGACTATGTCTATTTGTTGAATGGTAAGGATGAAGCAATAGAAACGTCTAGACAATATAATGTTGAAGTTGAAAATCAGTTGGAAAAAAAGATAAGAAGTGATAGGGATGGAGAGTATAAATCTCATTTTGCAGAAATATGTTTAAAAAGTGAAATTATCCATCAAACTGATGCCCTATTCACCTCAATCTAATGGAAAACTGAACGTTGAAAGAAATGATTGATGCATTACTTATAAGTTCAGGTTTACCACAAAACTTGTGTGGAGGAACTATCCTTACTGCAAAAGGGAACAACAAAAAATTGTCTTTTCAAAAAGAAAGTAATTTTGTTTGTTCAGGATACAATCTATTCCATATGAGAAATGGAAAGGAAGAAAATTCAACTTGAAATATTTCAAAGTGTGGGGGTATCTAGCCAAAGTCCAAGTTCCTGAATTAAAATAGGACCTAAGAATTGTGGACTGTAAAATTAAACTTGAGTAGTCTAGTGAAAGGTCTAAAAGACCTTAGTAAGAACAAAAGGAGAATGTACTTAATAAAGAGATTCAAACGCGTAGTAAATGTCAAAGGACATCTACTACCTTCGGATCTGATTTTGTAACATTTCCTTTGTCTTATGTGGACCCATCCTTTTGGAAAGATTGTGTCAATGGTGAGATTGGTTCAATATTGAGCAATTCTATTGAAAGTTGGTTGATCTTTCTCCAGGAAATAAACCTTTGGGTTCAAAGTGAATCTTCAGAAGGAAAATGAAAGTCAGTGGAACTGTTGACAAATATAAAGCAAGACTTTTTGTCAAAGGCTTTAGACAAAAACAAGGTATTGATCTTGTCGACACATACTCGTCAGTAACTAGAATTACATTCATTCGGATGTTAATATTATTACCTATGGTATATGACCTTCAAATTCATCAAATGAATGTGAAAACAACTTTCTTAAATGGAGAATTGGAGGAAGAAATTTACATGGAACAGCCCGAGGGTTTTGTGGTTCCTAGTAAAGAAAAGAAAGTGTGCAGTTAAGTCACTTTATGGACTAAAGCAAACACCCAAAACAATGACATAAGAAATTTGACCAAACCATGTTGGCAAATGGATTTAAGAATGATGGAAGTGATAATTGTGTTTACATTAAAATCACAAGGTCATTGTTTGTTTGTATATTGATGACACATTAATGACATAAATTCTACTAAATATATGCTAGAAAGAAAGTTTGATATGAAAGATCTTGGAGTTGTTGATGTGATCTTAGGTATAAGAATCCTTAGAACTCCATAATGTTTAGCATTGTCACGGTCTCATTGTATTGAAAAGGTACTTGACTAGTTCAAATATTTGAATTTCAATATTTTCAAGAATACAATAAATGTGAACTTTGCATTCCAAATAGTGAAGGCGAAAGTGACTCACAATTGGATTGTTCTAGAGTATTGGGAAGTATGATATATATCATGAAGTGTGCGCGATCATATATAGCATGTGCTATTACTGAACTGAGTCGGTTCACGAGTGATCTCAATCGAACTCATCAGATGACGATGAAAAAAGTTTTGGGGTATTTAAAACATACTCAAAATTGTGTCTTGCATTATAACAATATCCAGCAGTATTGAAAGGATATAGTGATGCAAATTGGATCACCGGGATCAAATAAAGTAAAATCCACGAGTGGATATGTATTTATTCTTGGTGGAGGAGCAGTCTCTTGAAAATCTTTCAAAAAGACATGTGTCGCTAGCTCTACAATGATATCTAAGCTAGGTGCTCTAGATAAGGTCAGTGAATAAGTTGAAAGACTCCAGAATTTCTTGATAGATATTCTTTTTTGGCCCAAACCTTTGGCATCAGTATGCATACACTTTGATAGTTAAGATGCAATAGGTAGGGCATGAAGCATGATGTATAACAGAAAGTCTCTTCATATAATACATCGACATAATACCGTTAGAAAACTACTCTCTAGTGGAATTATCACAATTGACTATGTAAAGTCAAATGATAATGTGTCAGATCCACTTACAAAAAGGCCTAAGTAGAGAGAAAGTTGAAAGATCATCTAAGGGAATGGGTTTACGGATTAGGACAAGTCATCATGACGGTAACTCTACCTAGAATACTGGAGATCCCAAGAGCTAGGTTCAAGGAGAAAAATAAAGTTATGATTGACGGTTCGGCATTGTCAACCAACTCAATCCATTCTCATGATGAATACAATGCTCAGGAACAAGGATTCCACATTAAGGCTTGTTAATGAGTTAATAAAGCTTGAAGTTTTTAATGATTTGCTAAGTTTGGTAGATTTGACCAAATAGTGTATCTACGCGATAACACGGTTAGAAATCACCTATGTGAGTGTGAAGTGTAAGCCGCTTCAAAGAGGATGATTGTCAAAAGTCCATCTCTCTATAAACTCATGAAATCAGGAGGTGTTCATGGCTGAAATGAACACAATCAGAAGAACCATAAACGGTAAAGGGTTGACTGTGTGACATATGATTGTCTAGGTATACACCACAACTTAACGATTACCGAGTATATCTGACATATGTTCATTACAGAAAGTTCAAAGGGAAACCTATTTATCCAGATGCAATTAATTCTTGCTTGTAAAGTACACACATTTGTCTGTTGCTTTGTCTTGGAGTCATTCCCCATTCATGCGGGGGATTATTGGGTTTTAAAAGGTGTGATAGAAAATGAATGGTTGTGACTTTTATGAAGAGTTGTGACTTTTATGAAAAGTTATGACTTTTATGAAGAGTTGTGGCTTTTATGAAAAGTTGTGACTTTTATGAAAGGTTGTGACCTTTCCGAAAGATTATGAGTTTTCCAAAGGGTTGTGACTTTTCCAGTAAGGCACAATAAGAACCTTTTCATACTACCCTTTGTTTTCTATAAATTGAGGAATTTCCTCTCATTTTAAGAAGAACCAGTTTTCTGGACTTCTCCTACTTCTACTAAATCTAGTGTTCTAAGTGTACTTTACTGTTGTTGAGTGGTTCGCTGACACCGTGATTTGCTGACACCGTGGTTTTAGGTACCGATACATCAGTGAGTAAGATTGTTCTATCCTGAGAGGATATATTTCATTAACCTCGAGTACTTGAGGGGAATAATTTCTTAAGGGGACACTGTGCATTCAGTGGGCTCGATTTTCTTTCTTTGAGAAAAAATATTTTGTATATTGTTTCTAGTCTGTTTCTGATTCTATTTTCTCTACAAGTTTTAATTTTCTAGTTTTGAAAATACTCTTTAAACTTTGTTGTTTCTTACCAAGTTCTTCAAAGTTTTGTTCTAAGTATATTAGGAATACAAGATGAACAACAAAAGCTTTATAAATTTCTAATCAACATTATTGATTAATCTAACATGAAGTCTTCACATTATTAGTATAAACAAAATATTAAAACATACTACTAAAAAAACATATTGAAGATACCAACGAAGTACTCCAATAGTTTACAAGTCTTATCTATAATAATTAGTTGTTTGACATCTTAATTAGCGCATACTTAATCAATGACATAATCATGATTACAAATTATTAATTGTTAAAGTTAAGATAGGTGCGACTTTTGTGATATTAATTACTGAATAATTTAAAGTGTTTGACTTAGGGATTAGTGGGTGGCTTGTACTAGTAGTAGTTTGTAGAATAATGTTTTCAAAGACATTTTTGAAGTGAGTCTCAAGATAGGATGTATCAAAAATATTTTCTGAGCAAACAAATGATGCAAGTCTATAGAATATACGTCGTAGAATTTGGGGCGTAAGTCTCAAACCTAAAAGTGCAAGTTTCAAACGTAAAAGTGTACGCTTTGAGCGTTAAATATGATTTTCATTGTTTTAAAAGTTTTTTGCTATAAATTAAATTTTTTTATTATTAGTGTAATGACATTTATAATTTATATTTTCCTAAAATATAACTTATTTGAAATCTGTTTTTCCATTTGTTTTCATCCTCACAAGTCACGCGTTTAGTGGATCCCCTTTTTTGCCACATCAACATTTTAGAGGGCAAACACTATCAAATAAGTAACTAAATTTAAGAATTAATTAAATTATTGTTAATTTTGATACACGACTAATAGTTCATGTCAAATTTAAAATAGCCTTAAAAATAATTTAACTTTTTCAATTTCTGAATAATTTTTTTCAGACTATACACTCAATTTCAAATAATATAGTTATATTCCTTGAACTGGCAATTTCTTTTCTTCTTTCTTTGATTTGCAATTTCCTTTGCCCCAACTCTTTCATGAATGAAATCAATAATTCATATTTCATAGTTTGATTATTCATCAAATGAACATTCATTTGCAATTTCTTGCTATGTAATGTAATGATATTTCTTATATATACATTTATAAAAAGAATTTTACGTACACAAGTTAAAAGTAAAAGCGAAGTTAGGATTTTAATTTTATAGGTTCTAAATTGTACAATGAGATTTCAAATGATAATAGATGAATTTTAAATTTAAATATTTGTACATATTTAATGATTTTATTAATACAAATACATTGTTTAGACAAAAATTTAATAAATTCCATTGAATCTATATTTAATGATTTTATTAATCCATATGCAGAGACTACTAACTCCGCCCTAGTAAAACTCATATATGAACTCATTATCATAAGTAAATAGACTTCAAACCTGGCAACAATATACTTATTGAATTATAATATATAAAATATATAAATAGTTATAAAAGTTAAATAGAGAAAATTGCCAGTTCATACAATTAAATACAAAAATATATATCAAGTTGTGGCAAGTAAGCGTAGAATCTTTTAGAAGATACTATTCAACTGCTGTGCACAAGGAATCTGTATTTAATGCCTACAATAATTATTATGTGCAACTTGTTTTTTTTCTATAAAAAGAAATATATTATTTTATTCCACTTGCTTGTAACATTAAAAAATTTGAAAAGAATTAATGAAAGCCAAATTATAATTGGGTATTTATCAAAATTCTACCAAATCTGGAGGGGACCATAACGTTATGACTTTTCTATGATGTTGCATGTTTTTCTTTTTTCTTGTTTGTCTTTTCCTTGCTTACGTGACTGATGTTGACCACAAGTTTCTAAAGTCTTTATTTTTTTCTTTAACTTCATACCAAGTCAAACTAACTCATATAAAATGGGATGGAGAATTTATATTTATTTTACAGAAAACTTGACGGTCCAAGAAATGATGAAGGAAAAATAACAATAGTAAATTTGTCACGACTCATTGTAGGAGGCTTCAAATAAATTATACAATGCATGATTTAAATTTAATCGAGGCTTTAATATGGAATTCGAAGAAATCGTCGGTGGCCGAGCGAATCCTTTTCCCCGTCGTCTTATAGATACAAACAAATAGCTTCTCATAAAATAATAACAATGCAAATGAACAAAGCCACCAATCAAATGTGTATTTATATATCAGCATCGTCTGTTCAAAATTGGTCCAATTGTTAATTTTGACACCTCAATTTATTCAGTTATAAATAAGAAACTCGACTTCAGCTGATATTTATGTCCTTTAATTTTGTGCACAAATAAGTACTTAAATTTGTATAGAATTGGACAAAAATAGACACATTCATCCTACGTGAAATTTTGTGTCCTAGGTGGTGTCCTACGTGTATTATGTCACGTAGGACGTGTGTGTCTACTAGTTCAGTTTTATACAAGTTTAAGTGTCTAGTTGTGCATATCCAAAGTTAAAGGGCATAAATAACAACTAAAACCAAGTTAAAGGACTAATTTATGTATAATGCCTTTATAAAAAATATTATTTTAACGTTTTCGATTGTTTCTCTACTTTCGATTTACTTCACATTAACAAGTGTGAGAGTCTATCCGATAAATAATGTGTTCGAAAACACAAAAATTGCTATATTATTATTGGCTGTAAGGGTGGATTCTTGATCCAGATACAAAATTTGAAGGCCTTGTAACTATCTTAGTAGACATATCAGTAAAGAATGCACCATCCGCATGTAATGTTAATAAGTTACTTATACATGCTACATATTCAAAATTAAAAACACGATATGATTTATGTGGGAGAACGATGAAGTTTTTGAGTTTTAAATTTGTAATGGGTTGGCCAGATCAAATTTTTTTGAATGAATTTGTAGATTCAATTGAAAAAAAAAAGTGTCATTGTGTCGGAAATTAAGGTGAGACATGAAAATTTAATATCTGAGAGTAAATATGAGTTTTTTTAAAATATAAGTATATATATAATCCTAAAATTGAATAAAAAAGATAAATATGTTAAAAAGTGTTGGTGTTATTGTGCATTTTAATATTATAAATTGAAATATTAAGCGTATGATATAATTATGTAGGCATAAAGAGGAAAAAGTAGCATAATAATTCTTTGTAACTGATGCAATCACAATGACATGTTCTCTTCATTAATTAGCTGTAATTGTCCCACTAATTTTCAAATGATTATCCACATTCTTAATCCTACACCTATATATATAAAGAATGTTTCCTTCCTCGTCTTGGATAGTGAAAAAAGATGTGAAGTATTATATTGTGATTATAATTTGAGGTTAGCTAGTGTATTGAAGAGAAAGTTGAGACAAAGAAAAACATTCTAAGTTTTCAACTAATTCACAATAAAAAAAGAGTAATTTGATATTAAGGAAATGTGTTCTTTTGGTGGAGCTTTGGACTCTTCAACTAATCTGGAGTTATTTGAGTTATACGGCGTTGTTGTATTCTGGAGGGGATAAATCAAGAGTTATACTGATGGGATTGGTGTAGTTTATACCGCGGTGGACTACAACCTCCTTAAAAGAGAACTAAATATCAACGCTTCTGACTAAATATTTATTTATTCATTTTATTTTCAATTATAATTTATAGTATATTACTAATATATTAAAAAATATAACAAATAACAAATATAATTTATTCGTAAAAGTACAAAAACAAACTTCGATGTGATGGTGAACTTGATAAATAGCTACTCAACTTGAAGTTTCAACACGGTAGCTTTTGAAAATAGGCAAGTGGACATTACATAACTATGCACATATTTGTTTATATATATATATATAAATATTAATAAATATTAGTAATAAGAGCAGCATGAATGGTAGCAACTAGAAATCTTTAATGAAAGAACATATCATGATAAGCTTTACTATTTTGAGTGATAAAGTATATGATAGCTTCCAGCATGCTAAATAAGGCCACACAACTTTGATTCCAGGAATAGAAAGTGATGGTTGAGAACAATTTCAATGGGAGTTAGGAATGGCTAGGCAGGGCGTGGAGGGAGAACTTATTCCATACTTTAAATCTCCTCCAACCATGCTCTATTGCTTGTCCCAATCACCTTCTTTTTTCCTCTTACGGTCGTTAGGTAGGGTGTATAAGAATGGTGTTGAATATATGTATTAGTTGTGCTGAGATTATCTCTCATGCATTGTTTAATTTGGTGTATTAAAAATAACAAACATTACATAAGCTCTATATATATAAAAAAAAAAAATGCAAGTTGGATCTCGAATCAAGATCAGGGTAGGATCCCAAGTTGGAACCCTGAGATAGAGTCGGGTGTCGATTCCTAGGTCTTATGTCAGGGTCTGAAGTTGAATCCTATATGTTGGAATCAGGGATTGAGTCCCGGGTAGGGAATGCGGTTGGAGTCAAAAATCAAGTCCCGAATCAGGTCTTGAATTGATTCCCAAGTCACGATTGAGAGTTGGATCCTAGACTGATGTTGAGATTGAGGTCGAGTCGAAACCCTGGGTCAGGATCAAGAATTTAGGTCTCACACGGTAGAGAGGATGAGAGAGTGGTGGGTTAAGAGAGAGGATGCGGGCCTGAGCAAAAGGTGGTGGTGGGTCATGTGATGGGCTAGTAGGTCGAGTGTTGGAAGTCAAGGGTTGATGGTCTATGGTGTCTGGGTGGAATAGATTGTGATGGTGATGGCAAAATTGAAAGAGAGTTTTGAAAAGTGATTTTATTACTTCACATGCGCAAACCGTTTTAGTATCGCTTTCCTCATCTTGTCCACTATGGAGGTCACCCCCACCTTATTTTGAATATACTTATTTCTAATCTTATCTCTCCTAGTATAACCACACATCCACCTCAGTATCCTTATCTCCGCGACACACATCTTCTAGACATGAGAGTTTTTGACTGACCAACCGTCCTTGTTAAATATGGATTGAGGTAAAAAAATATTTATTTCAAAAGTCACCCATCAATTCGTTGGTGCTTGTAGTGCAAGGGGCAACGTGCAATAAATTATTGAATCAAAGGTCCAAAACAAGCAAAAGACAGATGGCCCCTCAATGAATAAGTAGTCATTTGGAATCCAAAATTTAATTTTATAGTTTCATTTATTATAATTTTGTGGTTTAAAAAGTGATGATAGTGACATTAAGAGAGTCAGAGCACTTAAAATAATAATTGCAAAAATCAAGAAAATTATGACATAAACAAGGCCTCTGTCCCTCTAAGTCACAATAACATTAAATGTATGAAGCAAAAAAAAAACTCACATATAATCAGAAGTAGATTCTGACAAATTTTCAAGTATAAAACTACAATGGAAGTCCAAAGAGCTGATGTTAGCTCTTAAAATACAATAATGTAATTTAAAAAAATATAGAGTAGTTGAACTAGAACTTTTGACTCAGCAGATGTTGTCTGTACATCAACGGACATACATGAAATGGCAAATAAGAAAATATAAACAAGAGACAAAAACATTTTTTCACTTATTGGCACTCAATATTTACGCGTTAAACAAACTAACTTAACCTTAAAAGTTACAAGTTAAAGTGACAAATCGTATCAGTTAATCATGGTTAATTGAGCAGGGTTTAAACATACACGCAGCATGTGTCTTGCATTAATTAATTTGATACGAATATCAAGTGAGAAAAAAGTTTATTTTATTTTAATGCATAATTCTATTGTTTTGAAAACATAAATTTCTATCCATTTCTTGGTTTTCAAAAGAAGAAATGAAGCAGGGTAGTTATAAAATTTGTACAACTCAAATCTCCATGTAATATAAAATTTGAACAACAATTATCATATCAACAGCACAGATCACAAATAATGTAACTCATTATTATAAGTGCAATGGACCATAAAGAAATTAAAGGTTATCAAACAGCTCTGAGTACTATCATGTGCCTCAATGATTCTCATTTATTCAAATATATATAATGAGAATGTTGTCTCTAAGTAATGAATAGGGGTGACAAAATAGATAAAATTTATGGTTATCTACTTGATCCAATCTATTTTAAATAGGTTGATTATTCAATCATTTAAAAGTGGATTGAATATGGATCAATTCATATTATTCATCATAAAATATGAGTAACTTATGAGTGTCCAATAATTGCACTCCCTTTAAGTATGTATGTAGGGTATAAGATACTAGTGTGTTTGATATGAAGAAATATATTTTTGAAAAAAAATTCGATTTTCTCATGTTTGGTTGATTTTAATGTTTTGAAAAGTATTTTTCAAATGGACTTATTTTTCTCTATTTTTTTAAAAATGACTTCTATACCTAAAGTAGGGGGGGAGGAGGGATTCAAAACTTTTCCTATAATCAGTAAAAGTTAATGTGGAAAAGTTCACAGATAAATCACTCTTACTGCCACTCTACAAAATCGTACATGAGATTTTCTTAACAGTTACATCCAATCACAAACTACACGATGTTTATGAAGATTTACCCATCACATAGATGCACAGAGGAGAGGAAGAGAACGAACTTCATACATCCCTTTTCTACTCAATTTAGAAACAAGATCAAGCGTTATCCCAATAACATTTTCTAGCAAAACATGGAAATGTTTTCCTTCATACCAAACACATCCAAGAGAGAAATAAGAATAAGAAAAAGATCTTGTAAAAGAAAGTACTTATCTCCTTATATAATGGGAATAAATAGATAATATGAATAATCCGTATTATCCACTGGATTTATCCATTTTTTTATCCATATCAAATATGAGTTAGGTCAGATATTTTATCCATTTTCATTTGACTCATTTTCTATCAGCTTCTATCCGACTCGACCCACTCATTTGCCTAGATTTTGGCTTAAGCTTAATCATTTTGCTTTCAATAAAAGGTAAGCATCCTATGCTGTACAGGAGTCTTTCAGACACTCCCTAGTCTCTATCAAGAAATTATAAGTCAAACTATAATGAGATAAAATTTAAATGAAGAAACATGATCTCGTACAATTGAACTCTAACTTGTTTGGGACTGAGGTAACGCCATAATTGTAATAATTATGTATTGATTTGGTACAACACTGCTTTTTTTGGCGGGTGGGGTGAGAGGGAGGGCGGGGGAGAGGAGTCAAAGTACAACACCGATTGCAATTAATGAGGTTTGTGCACAAAAGCTTATTGGAAGTAATGGACTACAACCTAGCAAACTAGCCTCCTTCTTACTAGCATTTTTTCAAGTCCTCCTCTCGAACCAACATCTTCCAACCTGATGCTCTCACTTCTCGATTTTCTATTAGAAAAAAGAGAATCAGCTAATCTAAATTAATATTTACAACCACACTACAGAAAGAACATACCCTACCTTCTCAAGTGTGGCTTTGCAAACAACATTCTTGCAATCAACACTTTAGATCAATTGCTCATTTAATGATTCCATTAAGTAAGAGGAATCTTGAACTAAGAAACAGACCCTAGAATCTAAAATAATAGGGTAATGATGGGCAATTGCAATAATTGGGTTCATTGATACTCCTAGTATAATAGATGCTATCACACATACAATCATACTCAATTCAATGGAATTATTTTATCTTAAAGGGGATCTTCTATATAATTTCACATGATAATTGGTTTTTAAACAAGCAGATCATAAACTTTTTAACAAAGACACTTGAAATTATCAATTATTAGATAAGTGTTTCTACGCTAACGGAGAGACAATACCAAACAA
The DNA here is from genome assembly GCA_029582685.1 of Solanum piurae. Lineage (NCBI taxonomy): Eukaryota > Viridiplantae > Streptophyta > Magnoliopsida > Solanales > Solanaceae > Solanum > Solanum piurae. The sequence goes on from JAJOOO010010242.1 coordinate 36,883, forward strand.
CCAAATTATCTCATCAGATTGAGACGCAGCATCAAAGCTGGAATATAGAAGCATCCCTCTTGAGGAACACACATCACGAGAAGATCACGTGGAATATTGATACATTGACTGAAAGAAGACATGGCTTAAAGCAAAAATTTACAAAAGATCTAAGAAGCCAAAGTAATATTTACAACAAGCTTTGCAGTCAGCAAGTCAGAAGCAAGGATGCAACATTGAAGCTACAATCAAAGAACCTCTATTATACTCAAATTCAAGGAGGCCACCATATTCAAAGTAAGATGCTTAGTTAATCCAACCGAGTTTACTGATACCATTGGAATTCCAGTAACAGTCTGTTGATCCACATTTTAGTCAATCAGCAACAGGAATGTCCTAGGAAAAAAAAATGACGAGTCCATAAGGAAAGCACAGAAATGAACACAATATATATCACTTGCAAAAGAGATGAAAGACCTATAGATTAAAGAAATGGCAGCCAAATTAGTAACCGGAGAAGTGCAAGTGAAATACATATTGATGTATGCTAACTCACAGTGTGCTATAGTACCAGGTTGAAGGTATACTGGAATGCAGTAAAAGAAATTAAGAAGAACTGTAAAGGCAAGGAGTTTTCACATTTTCCCCCTTTTTGATGATGAAAAACAAACAGCTCCTGCATGTAATTATTCATTCATATCGTTATCATTCCCCCCATCTCCGTCACCTTGTTGCCATATGTAGTATTTCAGTGTTTTGATGATTCTCACAAAGGCTGGGACCTGGTCCAAGATAGAATAGCCTTTGTCCATGTATGAATGGTGAACTGTAAAGCTGTCTTGTCAGTAGTTGGTGAGAAGGTCGGTGTACTCCTCCAATGAGAATGAACGAGGTTGTTTGTTCAACGGATAATACATCCTTGGTTGATTGATAATTTGATATATTCAACACAACAAATATTATTCATTCAAAAAGTGTAATATTTTGTCTCGGAAAAACTCAAGCTTTAACATGCACACCGCAAGGGACCTGATAGAGCTATCAAGGATTTTCAACTGTTTTCACTAATATCAAGCAATAAGTGAATACAGGCTTCAAATACACCACACGAGATTATACTCTTAATCTCACTACAAGTAATAACTCTATTACTTAAACGAGCCAAAGCAATGCCTCCATTGCCCACTATATTAACTAACTCTAATTAATAGACTTCACTTACAAGACAAACAATCAACTCTAACTGTGTTCCTGTATTTGGTAGCTCTATCAGGTCCCTTGTTTTGTGTGTATTAAAACTTGAGTTCTTCCGAGACAAAATATCACACTTTTTGAATGAATAATATTTGTTGTGTTGAATATATCAATCAACCAAGGATGTATTATCCGTTGAACAAACAACCTCGTCCATTCTCATTGGAGGAGTACACTGTCCTTCTCACCAACCACTGACAAGACAGCTTTACAGTTGTTCACCATTCATACTTGGACGAAGGCTATTCTACCTTGGACCAGGTCCCAGCCTTTGTGAGAATATCAAAACACCGAAATACAAGAATATGTGAAACACTTTCACACTGAGTACAAGAATCACTCTAAGTGGTAAAAGGAAAGAACAACCCAAGAAGCCAATCCTCTGGCTTTGTGAACTTATATTCACTTTTTCTCCTTTTAAAAACAAAAGTGCACCGGGACAAACAGCTCACAAGATGGACTAGAGTAAAACTTAACCAACAAGGTAAGTTCATTAAATTGCACACTGGACATTAATTCTTTTGATAGACACACACAATGAAAAATCAATATGCCATGAGACAATGAAAAGACATCTCTTTCATAGATGTAGACCATTCAAAAAGAACTCAAGCCTTGTGTAGGTGCATGAGAAAGTGTTGCATTGAAAGTATCATGAAGATGGTTCACCTAAAAGGTACATTCTTTAGCCTGATAATGTAGCCTATACAGAGACAATCTTCTTGAATTTCTACTTTTACAACTAAGGCTAGACATAAATTTAGAATCTGAAATACATAACATAAGAGGATTTCAGGAAATTATCACCGTATCAGGAATAGACACAAAGAATAGTTTGAAGTTTTAAATGTTTTAAATCCATAGGTGCACAAAATATAAGTTAGGATTTCCGAGAGCTTGTATGCAGGAGCAGGAGTGGAGCTAGGAAATTATGTATGCAATAGACTCATTTAAGTTGATATGCTACATCTGCATAAAATGAAAGCATCCGCATACATATAAACTTACTCGCACTTTTCCTTGACATATCTGGGATTTTGTACCTTGGAATTTTGCAGCACTATTAACTATATAATTATACTGTCTCTTTTTTTAATCTTTACTTTAAGATTTTTTTTAATTGGATGATGGTGTTAAAACATTTCAGTAGATAGGACAAATCCAGGAGCAATCAACTTGCTTTTGCTACATCGCATTCCATTTAAATAAAATTATTGAGTCCTTTTATTTTGCTGAACATATCTTAGTTTTCTCATTAATTAGTTTAAAATTTCAGAAAATTTATTTGTTTTTACCATTGTAGCTCGATGAATTGGGACCCCAAATTTAAAGGTCTAACGGCGCTGCATTATACTTTATAGGCACAATAAGTTTAAGAAAGAAGTTTTAGAGTTTTTTATTCTCAATATCTTATACATTCTGTATTTGAGGCGACAGGATATGATCTCTATAAACTTAATGTTGACATTATCAAATAAGATCTTTTTTGTCCTGTACTTGGTCATTTATGTCGTTATTTTAGGAAGTTTATAGGCTAGTTGTACCAGATAAAACTAGTCATCCCTCACAGAAGTAGCGTGTCAGTCTCTCCTAAGAGATTAAGGAACCTTTTGAAAACCATAGTTTATGTTGGGCATCATACCTGAGGTTCATCTTTAAGGAGTAAATATATTTCCCAGAAAGATTAGTACACTTTTAGCCTGAATCCGGGAAAATGTTCTACAGACTACACAGAAAAATTCAAAGCTTAATAAATGGCTAAGTTCCCAATATTGCCATTGAAGATATCATGAGAATCTGTGGAATCGCAACTTTGAGAGGAAACAAAAGAAAATCTAGATAAGTGATTTATAGTTGTCTAACAGCAGACAGATTCTATCAGAAGTAGAATTATTTCAACTACTTCAGCAGAGTAATCATCCAGTCACAGAAGACCTTCTAGTGATTAGCCCCACAAGACAACCAAGTGCCCAACCCCCCCACCCCCCCCACAAAAAAAAAAAAGGGCCCAACCTGTGGGAAAAGGAAGATAAAGAGAGAAATAAACAAATAAATAAAAGGGAAGAAAGGAGGCAAATATATTACTTACTTCTCACTTATTTTCCGACTTAAGTTGTCCCCCAAGTAAAATAAGCCCCACCGTTGCAAAAGCAGCTAAAACGGTTGATGAATAGGACATCACAAGCAGAGATGCTCGCAGAGACTGCAATAAAAAAACTATTTTCATAAATACCAACACAAATAATTATCAACTGAACGAGCAGTTTTCTAGTGTTACCTTAGCTAGCAATAAAGCATTGTCATTTGCATACTGTAATGAGCTCTCTGGTATGCTCTGTATGCCTTGACTCAATTCCCAAGAAAGAAAACTGTATTCCCAAAAGCAGACACAGAATTTTTTTTTAAACCTTGAATGAATGATATAGAGGCTCGCAGCTCAAAAGAACCAATTACCTAAAGATGACTGAGATGGCAGCTCCAGTGTAGGCCTTTCCAGAGGTCAATTCAACCTGAAGATCCCCAAACTGAAGCGAAATAGTTTTAGGATAAAATGCATAGACCACATCATGGAAAAAAATAATCCATATACCATTTAATACCTTGAACATCCTGGTTTGCTGCTTAAATTCTTCACCCTCAACTCCTGATACTGGACTTGCAGACAACAACTTTCCAGTCTTTATCATAACTTTAGCAATCTATAGTGATCAAGTACCAAAGTTTTAAGAGCAAAGAAATAATTTGATGACATCAAGTAGGGTGCATTTGAAGAAGAAATTATGCCTGACAACAGTTCTCAGTTATTTCACCAAAATGGCTTGAATCAAAGAGGTTAATGTGGGTAAAACCTTAGGAATGAGCCGTGTGTACACCTTCAGTCTTCATTCTTGTCCCACAAATCTTTTTAACCGTTAAAAACTACAGCTCAAGAATTAAAATTGAATCCAAAGAAGACCAATTGCAATTCATTTTAGCATCATTCATCCAAACTTCAGAGCCAATATACCCAAACCTACTAACCTATTCAACATGGGATACATATCACATTAAGTCACCTTCTTAGTATGCTTGTCAAACCTAGCAGTCCTAGATGACAAGATGGGGTGGAAATGAGCCTACTAGCTCAGAATCTTACAGCTACTGAGTACTTCTACTCCTCTATGCCTAATGATACTATCCTGGATAGTCCGGACAAAGCGGAGCACATTGTGGATGATCTTGAATTGTCTAGCGTACCACTGACTCACTCCAAGTCCAAGAACGTCCAAGGAGTGCATACTAGGGAGGTTCATGATCTTCAAGAATTTTCAAGATACAACATTGGAATTCAGCTCTTGCACATGAGCTGCTGAAAGGTTCTTTCTCTCTTTCGCACATTCCTTCTAATTCTTCCTGTGTTATTTCTGGAGTCTATGCCACTAACTCTAAAGTTGAAAGGAAATATTTATGGTTGGAACTTGCTGCTGCTCGGGGGATGTCGGAAGGGCTTTGGACTATTTGTTGTGACTCTAATGTCACTAGATTCATTTCTGAGAGGCCTTCAAGCTATACCTCATCTAGTATGACGTAGTTCTCAGAATTTATAGAGTTGGAACTCATCGATCTCCCCTTATTGGTGGTTTATGTTAGAATAGGAATTGAAATAGTATATAGTCCTACTTGGTAAAGGATTATGATATAGTGTCTATAATTCGGGTTCTCTGTGTAATAATGAAAATGCACAATCAATAATATTTTTTCTTCAGATTTCTCACAAGGTAGCAGAGCAATTGTGAGGAAAAAAAATCAGCGTCACTGTAAAGTTTTTTTTTCTTTTTCCGGTGACTGTTTTATGTTCCCTTTTGTTTTATAAGTGTTATGCGAATACCAATACCACCACGAGGTGCGAAACACACAGGCGAGCAAACCCCAGTGAGCTCGTCTGAATTTTGATGCTTCACGCGCCGTCACGCCGCTCACGTGCATCCAGAAGTCTCAGATTTGCACCTCTAGCACTGGCGCGTGCGACTATTTCCGTCCAGATTTTGGCAATTTGTTTTTCCCGGTTTGGTCGCCTCTACATTCGGAGGCTGACCATATAGTAATTTGTTGATTCCGACCAGTTTCCGGCAACTAGACCCTTATCTTTTTCCAGATTTCAGCACCCTTTTTCGTGAGAACTTCTGATTCACAAGATGTCTTTTGGGGTTGACACTTTAGGCATAAAAAATATGGTAATTGGAAGCTAAGAGCACTATGATCACTTCAGAACCATTAATGAGAAGTTCAAATTATCTAGCTTGGGCTTCTTCGGTTGAGTTGTGGTGCAAAGGTCAAGGTGTTCAAGATCACTTAACGAACAAAGCTAGTGTGGTAGATGAAAAAGCAAAGTCTAGTGCGGAAGATGAAATAGCCAAAGCTCAATGGGAGAAGGTTGATGCTGATTGGGCAGGATCACCCTTTGACAGACGTTCTACATCCGGATATTGTGTTTTCGTAGAAGGTAATTTGGTGCCGTGGAAAAGTAAGTAACAAAGTGTGGTTGCTTGATCTAGTATAAAAGCAGAATATCGAGCAAAGGTTGTAGCAACTTGTGAGCTAGTTTGTATCAAACAGTTGCTAAGAGAACTAAAGTTTGGAGAAACCGGTTATATGGAACTTGTGTGTAATAATCAAGCGACCTTTCATATCGCATCAAATCCAGTGTTTCATGAGAGCTCTAAGCACATTGAGATTGATTGTCACTTTGTCAGAAAAAAGATACTCTCAGGAGATATTGTTACCAAATTTGTGAAGTCAAGTGGATCAACTAGTAGATATATTCACCAAGTCCCTCACCGGTCCTCGTATTAATTACATTTGTAACAAGCTAGGTACATATAATTTGTATGCACTAGTTAGAATAGGAATAGGAATAGAAATAGTATATAGTCTCCTACTTGGCAAAGGATTATGATATAGTGTCTATAAATAGGGTTCTCTGTGTAATAATGAAAATACACAATCAATAATATTTTTTCTTCAGATTTCTCACAGTTTATATACTTGGTCCCGTAGCACATATTCAATGGAGACATCTAGAATTGACAGTTTTTCGTCATCCATGGAATTGGATGATTGCTTTGGCCTCATCAAGCAATCCCTACTCCCAAAAGTATTTCTGATCACTCTCCCCTTCTACTCCAATGCAATCAAGTGGGGTTACAGGAACAACACTTGTTTTAAATTTGAACACATGTGGATGTAGTCAGAGGGTTTTGTGGAACTTATTGGTTCATGGTGGGTTTCTTTTGATGTGCAAGGCAGTCAAGATTTTATCTTCGCATCAACATTGAAACTTCAGAAGGGCAAGCTAAAAAAAAAGGAATAAGTATCCCTTTAGCACCTTCACACCCGTAATCCGACACTCCCTGGAATTTTGGTTTTAGACAAACTGGCTGCGAATAGAGTCCTATCTGATGATGAATTATTATAGAAGGTTGGATTACAATTGGATCTGGAAGATATTGTTAAACAAGAGGAGATATCTTGGAGACAAAAATCTATGGATTTATGGCTACAACAGGGAGATAACAATACTAGTTTTTCCATAAATTGGCAATGCCCACCGAAGATTCAAACTTGTACAATTTGGTTATCAATGGAGAACTGTCACTGAGTAGGGGACAATTATCAATGAAATACTTCCAAATTATTTCACCCTTTACGGGCATTCAAGAGTGTGGCCTAGTGGTCCATGAAGTGGTTGAGAACCCTAAGGTCTCAGCTTCAAAACTCAGCGGAGATCAAAAACACTAGGTGATTCTTCCCATTTGTCCTAACCTTGGTGGACGGAGTTACCTACTACCCGTTGTTGATGGGAGGTGGCAGGTATCCCGTGGAAGTAGTCGAGGTGCGAAAGCTGGCCCAGACACCACGATCATCAAGAAAATAAATAATTATTCCACCCTTTACGGTGAACAAGGGGGACCGAGGCCTTCTTGGTCGCATGCTAATATTCATTTATTCCCGATGAGAACAATCTTTCCCTCTAATGTCCCTTTTCGAAGGAGGAAGTGTGACCAAAGATTCTATGGGAACAAAGCTCCTGAAGTGGGTGGATTCACTATGGGATTCTTTAAAAAATGTTGGAATATCATTTGTTTCGATCTTCTCGATGCTTTTGTCAGAAGATTAAATGCCACTTCATAGGGCTTATCCCATAATGAGTTTAGGCCCATCAGTCTTGCGGGTAGCTTTTACAAGTCAAAAGTATGAGCGGTGAGATTAAAAAAGGTCATTGGAAACCTGTCTTCATCATCAATTAGCCTTCATTACAGGTAGACAAACCATTGATGCCTCAATCATTGCTAATGAATGTTTGGACTCCACGATAAAGCAAGACAGGCCCGGGTTTATTTTGATTTTTGAAATGGTAACAAGCTTGCACTGATTCACAAAAAGGGCTCCTGAGCCATAATTACTGGGGGAATAAAGCATATAGACTAGTAAGTTAGAAAAAATTCTCTACTAGTCTATAGTGATTCTAAATCATGTAATAGAGACTCTGTGTCTTCAATGTACTCTTGTCTAAGCCAAAAATTAAAACTGTCTACTAGCCTATCAAGGTTTCATCTCTAACGATTTACTTTTCATGCCCTCTCTATAACTCATCTCCAAAATAACACCTGGATAATCAATTTTTGAAGATAGTAAGTTAAATCACTAAAAAATCCATTGCTGATGTGCAGAGATCAACCCCTTCATCATTGACTCAGAGCCGCACACGTCCATGAAAAAAAGACAAAAAACAAAGAAAAAAAAGGGACAATATGTAGAGAGATCGACCCTGTTTCCTTTGCAGCAGACAAGCAACAACATGAAAAGAAGAGGCAGAAATCCATTTATCACGTAAATATGGCATTTACTCCTGTATTCGAAAGATTTAGGGAATTCTTTTAACACATGAGAAGATGCATGGGAATTCCATAAAGTACCTTCTGTACTTCACCTTCGCCATATTGTCCCATGGACTGGAACCTTTTTCCAGCTGATAACAAGCGCCTTCCAAATGCTAACTAGTAATAAGAATGAAATTCAGGTGGAAAAAGGAACTCAATTTGCTTGTGTAAGGCAAGAAGTAAAGCATCATAGTTGTAGGCTTATTCTTGCCTGATTTTTGAGAGCCTGTCAATGAGCCAATCAGTAAAGGCAGCTTGTCCACTAAAGCTGTGGATGTTGATAAATCAGCCATTTCCCATGCTCGGCTTATATTTAACAATGTCTCTCCAACCTCCTCGCCACACTGCAAATGCAAGATTAAAACGACAATCTATAATGTTCTTTTATCAGTGAGTTTTGCATTCTTTCATCCTCTATTGTTATAAGGGTGGCTTGATAGCTTCAAAATTCAAATTTACATAAAGGGAAAAGAAACAGTTAATATGAACTGATCTTAGGAGTATTTATACACCTAAGTTATCGATATTTTCCCATAGTGTGATTGAATGAAAGGATAATCTTGAGTCTATTAGCTTGATTTTGTTAAACTTGCGATGATTATGCACTAAAACATATGATTAGATGTTTCAGGAACTCTTACGGGAATTGGAGTTGATACGAAGAAAGGAGCAAAGAAACGCGAAATTTCTTCCTTGGTCCATTTTTTGCGTTTCTT